>OX442433.1:6656747-6849504 GCA_949361645.1 Spongilla lacustris | reverse complement strand
CCTCCCTCCCTCCCTCCCTCCCTCCCTCCCTCCCTCCCTCCCTCCCTCCCTCCCTCCCTCCCTCCCTCCCTCCCTCCCTCCCTCCCTCCCTCCCTCCCTCCCTCCCTCCCTCCCTCCCTCCCTCCCTCCCTCCCTCCCTCCCTCCCTCCCTCCCTCCCTCCCTCCCTCCCTCCCTCCCTCCCTCCCTCCCTCCCTCCCTCCCTCCCTCCCTCCCTCCCTCCCTCCCTCCCTCCCTCCCTCCCTCCCTCCCTCCCTCCCTCCCTCCCTCCCTCCCTCCCTCCCTCCCTCCCCTCCCTCCCTCCCTCCCTCCCTCCCTCCCTCCCTCCCTCCCTCCCTCCCTCCCTCCCTCCCTCCCTCCCTCCCTCCCTCCCTCCCTCCCTCCTCCCTCCCTCCCTCCCTCCCTCCCTCCCTCCCTCCCTCCCTCCTCCCTCCCTCCCTCCCTCCCTCCCTCCCTCCCTCCCTCCCTCCCTCCCTCCCTCCCTCCCTCCCTCCCTCCCTCCTCCCTCCCTCCCTCCCTCCCTCCCTCCCTCCCTCCCTCCCTCCCTCCCTCCTCCCTCCCTCCCTCCCTCCCTCCCTCCCTCCCTCCCTCCCTCCCTCCTCCCTCCCTCCCTCCCTCCCTCCCTCCCTCCCTCCCTCCCTCCCTCCCTCCCTCCCTCCCTCCCTCCCCTCCCTCCCTCCCTCCCTCCCTCCCTCCCTCCCCTCCCTCCCTCCCTCCCTCCCTCCCTCCCTCCCTCCCTCCCTCCCTCCCTCCCTCCCTCCCTCCCTCCCTCCCTCCCTCCCTCCCTCCCTCCCTCCCTCCCTCCCTCCCTCCCTCCCTCCCTCCCTCCCTCCCTCCCTCCCTCCCTCCCTCCCTCCCTCCCTCCCTCCCTCCCTCTTGTTGTATTACTACTTCACTCATTCTGCCTCTTATCCCCTCCTCCTATCCCCTCTAGCTATGCCTTTGCTTTGGAAGAGAACAATGAACGCAGCAGAGCAGAAGAGCTGGCAAGAAGGGCGCTAGCCATGGACCCATCCTTGGCATGGGGATACCACACCTTGTGTGAGTCACAGATTGCCAAGGCAAAGTTTAGCCTTTCACCAAGCTTAAGTGCTAATGGGTACAATTTCAAGTAATGATTCTGGCCAGAGAGGCACCTGTATGCATCATTGCATGCACATTCATAAAGCTAGTTTATGCACATGACAGAGTGTGTGTGTGTGTGTGTGTGTGTGTGTGTGTGTGTGTGTGTGTGTGTGTGTGTGTGTATGTGTGTGTGTGTGTGTGTGTGTGTGTGTGTGTGTGTAACTTGTGCATTTCCACATGTGCTCACTCTATTTATTTCACAAGAGATGTTCATGACCCTCTTGAGTGGTTTTGGAGCACATAATGGTATTATTGTATCCTTGAAGATAGTCAGTACTATTTATAGGTCAGTACTATAGGGGGTCAGTACAGCATACAGCAAGGAACTTGGCATGCACAAAACGTTCACATGACTATCAGTAAATATTCTGACCTCTTATGAGGATGACAGCTAAGGCCATCCCTTCAATAAGTAGGATCTCAAGGTCAGTAGTGCAAAAAAGCAACAAGATAGATGGAGGCATACAGTTCTGCATGTACTGAAAGCCCACCAAATGTTCTTCACACAGCACCATATTAGCACACCCCATGACCAGGGGACAGTCACCATACTAGCACACCTCATGACCAGTGGACAGCCACCATATTAGCACACCCCATGACCAGGAAACAGTCACCATACTAGCACACCTCATGACCAGTGGACAGCCACCATATTAGCACACCCCATGACCAGGAAACAGTCACCATATTAGCACACCCCATGACCAGGGGACAGTCACCATATTAGCGCACCCCATGACCAGGGGACAGTCGCCATATTAGCACACCCCATGACCAGGGGACAGTCACCATATTAGCACACCCCATGACCAGGGGACAGTCACCATATTAGCACACCCCATGACCAGGGGATAGTCATCATATTAGCACACCCCATGACCAGGAGACAGTCACCATATTAGCACACACCCCATGACCAGGAGACAGTCACCATTAGGCATATTAGCACACCCCATGACCAAGAGACAGTCGCCATATTAGCACACCCCATGACCAGGGGACAGTCACCATATTAGCGCACCCCATGACCAGGGGACAGTCACCATATTAGCACACCCCATGACCAGGGGATAGTCATCATATGAATATCACTAATTTCTGCTTATTCCTTGACAGGTCATGTGATTGAGGAAGACCAAGATGTAAGGATAGGGTTAGAGCTTCTAATGTCAACGCGACCAAAGTGGATCACCTCTCCACTTGGTGGACACCTCTCATGGCACTTGGCCCTCTACTACCTAGGTTAGTGGGGGTGGGGGGGGGGGGGGGGCACTTGGCCCTCTACTACCTAGATTAGTGGGGGGGGGGGGGGGGGGGGGGGACATTTGCCCTCACAAGGTGTAGCAGCAGATTGAGCAAAAGGTTACCACACCACTGTTGTGTTGTGAAATTCAATCACTGAACTGTACCTGTGCTAAAAGTACATAGACAAACACACATTTAGACCATCTATTAGTCTTGTGCAAAGCTGATGCACAGGGCTAAAGTTTGCTATAAGAGTTGCGCGTGCATGCCAAAAGAATCATTAATGATTTCAATTGAAGTGAATTCAGCTTACTTGGTTACATAGTTCAAAACCAGAAGGTCCTAATCATCCCACATATGTATTTGTGCTAGATCACATTGTGTGCCTTTGTATGATTTTTCTAGCCACATATAGTGAACCAAAACATAGTTAATGTTTTGCAATTTAATAAATCCAGTGCAGCATACAGTGATTCCCATAGCATAGAGGCCTGAGAAGGCCCCTCCCCTTTCCCACACATACCTAGGGAGTGCCCTTAGCTTATCATAGATACACACTTTAGAACAAAAGAGGTGATGATTGTTTATGGAGCAGCTAACCCACCACTGAGCCAGCAGTCTTTCTGACCACACCCACCTCCCCATTCCTTGCATGCAGCATTTGTGTACTGATCATCAGAGTAGCCTTCAGAGTAGGTGGTATCCTTCAAGTAGGTGGCATCCTTCAAGTAGGTGGCATCCTTCAAGTAGGTGGCATCCTTCAAGTAGGTGGCATCCTTCAAGTAGGTGGCATCCTTCAAGTAGGTGGTATCCTTCAAGTAGGTGGCATCCTTCAAGTAGGTGGTATCCTTCAAGTAGGTGGTATCCTTCAAGTAGGTGGCATCCTTCAAGTAGGTGGCATCCTTCAAGTAGGTGGCATCCTTCAAGTAGGTGGCATCCTTCAAGTAGGTGGCATCCTTCAAGTAGGTGGCATCCTTCAAGTAGGTGGCATCCTTCAAGTAGGTGGCATCCTTCTCGCTTCTACACTTATTGTCACTCATACACCATGATCAGCATAATGGCTGCTTACAGTAACCAGTGGGTCCGAGCACATTAACTAAAACATTCTACACAGCTAACCTACAATAATACACGTACCTTCTGTACAGTAATACATGTACCTTCTGTACATTAATACATGTACCTTCTGTATAGTAATACGTGTACCTTCTGTACAGTAATACGTGTACCTTCTGTACAGTAATGCGTGTACCTTCTGTACAGTAATAGGTGTACCTTCTGTACAGTAATACATGTACCTTCTGTACAGTAATACGTGTACCTTCTGTACAGTAATACGTGTACCTTCTGTACAGTAATACGTGTACCTTCTGTACAGTAATACGTGTCAGTAATACGTGTACCTTCTGTACAGTAATACGTGTCAGTAATACGTGTACCTTCTGTACAGTAATACGTGTCAGTAATATGTGTACCTTCTGTACAGTAATACGTGTCAGTAATACGTGTACCTTCTGTACAGTAATACATGTACCTTCTGTACATTAATACATGTACCTTCTGTACAGTAATACGTGTACCTTCTGTACAGTAATATGTGTACCTTCTGTACAGTAATACGTGTACCTTCTGTACAGTAATACGTGTACCTTCTGTACAGTAATACGTGTACCTTCTGTACATTAATACGTGTACCTTCTGTACAGTAATACGTGTACCTTCTGTACAGTAATACGTGTACCTTCTGTACATTAATACGTGTACCTTCTGTACAGTAATACGTGTACCTTCTGTACAGTAATACGTGTACCTTCTGTACAGTAATACGTGTACCTTCTGTACAGTAATACGTGTACCTTCTGTACAGTAATACGTGTACCTTCTGTACAGTAATACGTGTACCTTCTGTACAGTAATACGTGTACCTTCTGTACAGTAATACGTGTACCTTCTGTACAGTAATACGTGTACCTTCTGTACAGTAATACGTGTACCTTCTGTACAGTAATACGTGTACCTTCTGTACAGTAATACGTGTACCTTCTGTACAGTAATACGTGTACCTTCTGTACAGTAATACGTGTACCTTCTGTACAGTAATACGTGTACCTTCTGTACAGTAATACGTGTACCTTCTGTACAGTAATACGTGTACCTTCTGTACAGTAATACGTGTACCTTCTGTACAGTAATACGTGTACCTTCTGTACAGTAATACGTGTACCTTCTGTACAGTAATACGTGTACCTTCTGTACAGTAATATGTGTACCTTCATGTACTTTTGTCTTCAAAAAGTGATTTATTGCAGATCTAGGTGATACCAGTTCAGTTCTGAGGGAGTTTGACACAGTACTATCTGACAAGGCTGTACCTGAAAACCTTCTTGGACTGGTGGATGCTGCTTCGTTGCTATGGAGACTGAATATCATTGGAGTAGACCCTGGGGAGAAGAGGTGGGAAAAGGTGATTGATGGATTCTCCAAATACACTGGTCACCATACCCAATCATGGTTTGTGTGTGTGTGTGCATGTGTGTGCTGTGTGTGTGTGTCAAACCATCTCTTTCACCCTAGGTATGACACCCATGCAATGATGTCATTATCCCATGGAAATGTAAAAGAAGCTGGTGCTCGTCTGGCCATTGCAGAAAGAATGTTGAAGGTGAACCTTGTTTCAAAATAAAGTTAATTGGAATTGAGTATGTATTTGCGCATTGCACACATGTTCATAAAACTAAATGCTCTCCAAATAATAATAGCTAGTTAGTTGCTGTATGTTGTTAGCATATCTGCATGCACCAGTTGCCATGGTACCTGCGTGCACCAGTTGCCATGGTACCTGCGTGCACCAATTGCCATGGTACCTGCGTGCACCAGTTGCCATGGTACCTGCATGCACCAGTTGCCATGGTACCTGCGTGCACCAGTTGCCATGGTACCTGCGTGCACCAGTTGCCATGGTACCTGCGTGCACCAGTTGCCATGGTACCTGCGTGCACCAGTTGCCATGGTACCTGCGTGCACCTGTTGCCATGGTACCTGCGTGCACCAGTTGCCATGGTATCTGCATGCACCAGCCTCCATGTATTCTGTTTGCATGCACAGTGATGATGTGATGTTATTTCTTAATAAATATATATGCAACACAGTTTGTATACCAGTTTTGTTACATCAAGCTTTTGCTATCTTAATGGTGCCGGTGAAACATTTTATTTAATATTTTGATTATTTAGTGACTCATTTTTCAATCAAGCAAAAAACCTTCCTTGTTGACAATATGAAAGGTATTGTGTTTCTGGTTGAACACAGCTTCCTGCTGGTATGGTACTTAGCTATAGGTGTAACATGGCAAGCTAATTAAAGCATGTTTGAATATTTAATATCAGACACATTGTACATGTGAGGTATTTAGACCATTGTACAAGCATACTGCAATACCAGTACCTGATGTTATTTATTTTTGTTATTTCCAATTTAGATATTCAGTGACTGTTCAAAAACAGATGTACCAACAGGCTGTAGAATATCAGATACTGTACGTATTATAATTGTACCATGACTTAAGTATATCACCTCCTCCCTCTTCCTCGGTCCATAGCTTGGTGTTCCTGTGTGCACAGCTCTGCTGGCATTTGGGAAGGAGCAATATGATGATGTAAGTGTGTGTGTGTGTGTGTGTGTGTGTGTGTGTGTGTGTGTGTGTGTGTGTGTGTGTGTGTGTGTGTGTGTGTGTGTGTGTGTGTGTGTGTGTGTTTGTGTGTGTGTGTGTATGTGTATGTATGTATGTATTATGGGAAGGAGCAATATGATGATGTAAGTGTGTGTGTATGCTTTGTATGTGATGGTTATTGTAATAAATTATTATGTGGGATAGTTTACGAGAAAAGGGACCTAGCGTTTATTATAAAAAAGTATAATAAAAATGCATTACGTTTGATTTGCTATAACTTCCGAACAGTTAACGTTATCAACTTCCTATTTTCAACACTTCATACTGCACCATTTCTCTATGGTAAAATACATTTTGGAGTCTTGCACTTGCTCCGTGTCAGTATTGCAACGTTCGATACCCCACTGGGTTCAAACCCGCCATAACTTTCGGTAGGAGTAATCAATTCGCTTCAAATTCGGTTTGTAGGTAGAGAGGTCCTATACCTATCGATTTGTTCTGTTCGTTGATTTTTATGCCATCCATTACGGAGTTACAGTTGAACAAACTACGTGCCCATTTTCGCGCTCGATTCGCGCCAATGATTTGGGCAAATTGCGTTCCGCTCAATGTATGGGGAGGCGGGGATTATAACATTGGCGCGAATCAAGCGGGAAAACGTGCACGTAGTTTGTTCAACTGTATCTCCGTAACAGATGGCATAAAAATTAACGAACAGAACAAATCGATAGGTATAGGACCTCTCTACCTACAAACCGAATTTGAAGCGAATTGATTACTCCTACCGAAAGTTATGGCGGGTTTGAACCCAGTGGGGTATCGAACGTTGCAATACTGACACGGAGCAAGTGCAAGACTCCAAAGTGTATTTTACCATAGAGAAATGGTGCAGTATGAAGTGTTGAAAATAGGAAGTTGATAGCGTTAACTGTTCGGAAGTTATAGCAAATCAAACGTAATGCATTTTTATTATACTTTTTTATAATACACGCTAGGTCCCTTTTCTCGTAGACTTTCCCATGTACATACATATGTACATGCATACGTACATACGTATGTGTGTGTTTATGTATGTATGCATGTATGTGTGTATGTATGTGTGTACGTATGTATGTATGTATGTATGTATGTATGTACGTACGTACGTATGTATGTATGTATGTATGTATGTATGTATGTATGTATGTATGTATGTATGTATGTATGTATGTATGTATGTATGTATGTATGTATGTATATATGTATGTATGTATGTATGTATGCATTATGCAGCAGTATCAGTATGATAATGAAGATGTTGTAGTATGGTTCAGGTTGCAGCAACACCCCCCATAAACACTGGGGCTGCCTATGAATTGGTATTGCAGTGTTGTTTTAAGCATTTATGTATAACAGGTCATCTCCCTGATGCTTCCCCTCAAGTATGACTTGGTCAAGTTGGGAGGAAGCTGGGCTCAGAGACAGGTCTTCAGTGTCACCTTGATCCATGCAGCCATCAGATCAAACCAGCTACCTCTGGCACTGGCACTCATTGCTGAACTCAAGGTAGGTGTGTCTAGAGATATGCGTAATCATGAAGCCGTGCTGTAGGTGTGATGGACTTGCATTGTCATCTATTGGGATAAGATTAATGGCTGGCAAAAATATATATATAACTTCACTATTAGTCTCTTATACCCTGTCGGGTACTGCCATATCTTTTAGCAGGAGCAATCAAATCGTCTCATTTGGTTAGTGCATAGTGGAGTCCTGTAGCTACTGTTCTATTATGTTTATTTAATCTGTTACAGAGCTACAGTTGAACAAAGTATGTGTACCTATTCCTACTCTATTTGTGCCAATGATGTAAACAAACTGCATTCCACCACTCAATGCAGGGATAATTCGAGCAGGAAAATGTGCACGTACTTTGTACAGCTGTATCTCTGTAACAGATGACATAATTTAAAATCAAGCAAATCAATGCCTACAGGATTCTCTATGTGTGAGGTGAATTTGAAGCGATGCCGAAAGATATAAACCCTACAGGATATCAGACCTTGCAATGATGGCAATGAGTTAGTGCAAGACCCCAAAATATGTTTTACGATAGAGAAATGGTGTGGTAGAAGTTTTCAAAATAGGTTTTCAATAGCCGTAATCGTTCAGAAATTATAGCAATTCAAACGTACCGTTAACATTATTGATATCCATATGCTGTAAATATGGATGGTTTGCTACCATCAAATCATGTGTTGTCCCATAAGATGTTGTGCTGTCAGATGGCATGCCATAATGTGTTATCTTGTATCAATAACATCTTCAGGCACTGAAGCCAAAGAGTGCTTCACTTGCAAGACTATTTGAAAGCGTCAAAAGAACCTATCAACTTCAGCCAAAAGCTGAAGCTGTTTGATTTTTTTTTTTTTTTGTCTGTTTGTATTTAATTTGGTTACTTGTGCTTTACCCAGTGTATGTGCACAGTTTTGTTACATTGTGATATTTGCCGGCTTAATTTTATGTACACAAATTCCCAGCTAGTTTGAAGTTAAAAAAAATAGTATCGCTGTTAATGTGTACGGTGTACCATACATAAACGTAGAAGTCGATAATGTGCATGGGCGCCAGTGTCGGAGCAGATTTTGCAAGCCCCCACACACACGCACACACAGTCTTATGCAGCTTTCTACGCCTATGCTAATGCTGAAGCCTTAGACTGAAAACCATCGATCATCAGGCAGTAAAAAAAAAATTTAAAAGTACATGTAGGTATACATGCAGAAATTATAAGAAAATGGTTCGTTGTATTTAAACGAGCGTATTGTCGTAATCTCGAGGCCTGCTGCGCGCCGTTCTTCAAAATCTTTTTGGAGTACCATTTCTTTCCAGAAATGTTGAAACAGGTATATACTATTACACAGTAATTAACGCGCTACCGTTATTAAAAATGATTACGACAAATTTGACGACGATCGATATATACAATGGGGACTGGGTGCAAGAGAAAGGTATTGCGCCATCCAAAATGTCACTAGCCAATACATGTAATGTTTTCAAAATTTTAAGACGCGCTAGCAATGTTATTCACCACACTCCCCCAGTACATGTACATGTACTTTGCACGATAAACCTATTTATGAATAACATTGCTATATAGCACGTCTTCAATAAAGTTATTGTATTGGCTAGCATGTGACATTTTGGATGACGCAATGACCACCGGCGCGGGCGACAGCAGCTGACCTAGTACCTATATAATACTTCTCCTGGTTCCCAGGTCCATTGTAATAATCGATCGTCAATAACGCAGTAGGTCTGGCTTGCGAGGCTAGCCTCCCAATTGACGAGTACACCTGCCCGGCAGAGCACAGCAAGTATATACTGTACATGTATTACAAAAAATTCTTATCATCGTTGATCCCTTGCTCCCTTCCTTTTTACACCACCATAGCCTTCAAATCCTATATACCACCAACTTTCTCAGAGAGAATGTTTTTTATATCTTGTACTATAGTGGCTCCCTGCACATTGATGGGATACAAAACGACGATATCTATATGGTATGTAGATAGTAGTACTATTTCTACTAAAGGTGTGTGTCGCCGAATTTTCTGAAGTGGTGTTCAAACCCTTTGAAAATCACCATTTTCGTTGGCTATTCCGCGCATACTTATATCGCCGGGACAGAAGGAAGGATCGTATGGATAGGTAAAAATGTTATGTTTATACATCAAGTATCATGTTTTTCCCCCCGGCTTTTCTTAGCCGGAAGGGTTTAGACCCGCAGCTAGCTGTCAATTGCCTGCATGCGTACACCGAACGGATAATGACGAAGTATGAATCATGTGCACAATTTGAAGACGTATGTGAGTAAGGATTAAATATTTTTTCTTTCGGCTTTTGTGGTGGGGGGACGGCAGCTAAAACTTAAACATGTTCTTTGACAATGCACAGCAATTAAATGCTTTACTTTGTCAGTAACTACTGTGTATGTCAAGCCAAGTCATGTAAACTTGGCATGGATGGTGGCCAAAACCAACATGTGTAGAATTTGCCTATGGAGTAGCATGATCCTCCAGAATGTGCATATTTATGGGAACTGTTAGGACTTGTGAATGAACCCCATGAACTGTTCAATGGCCTGTTCTGTAGAAATCAATTGTATACTCTTGAGTTCACATGAAATCATAAATTCGATTGCAATGTGTTTGTGGTGTCACTACCTCCTCCTCCATCAGGGCAGCTCCACTAGCTGTACTGACGATGCTTCTGGCTGTCTGCATCTCTGCACACCTCGTCTTCACAGTCCTGTACATGTATGTAACAAGCAGGTCACATGCATGAATGTCATTGGCTACAAGGTATGGTTTAGTATGACATAACAATGTAAGTGAGACTGATTACATGCACTTAACTGTTCCTTCAGTAGGCAGTTGTATTATGCCTGCTTGATCGGGGCTGGTGGAGATGGCCCTCTTAAGCAGTGTGGCTGCTTCTCTCTCCTCACCAGCAGTGGGTACTTGTGCCCATCAGCCAGCCTTCATATCCCTGTGGCACCCCATACATTGTACCAGTACATCCTTCAACAAGATTGAGTAATATAGCATTTGGTGCTGGTCTTATCTCTGTGGGTACCAAGGAGCTATCCTCCGAGCAGCAAGGACACTTTGGGATTGATGCTGCTACTCACTCCACAACTCACCTGGTACAGGCCAGCTGACGACATGACGGTTCAAGGGCTGTGTTGTGAGAATATTTGAACACACCACACACTTCAACTCCTTCAAGACAGTGGCACTGTTTTGGCTTGCCCATGGTGGTGAGAAGATTGGAGGGGGGGGGGGGGGGGGGGCAATCTTCCAAAGATGTGCAATCAACATGTTAGGTGTGAGGTCCTGGTTGACACCTCAACTGTATGTTTGTGGTATACTAATGATGTAGTATGTATACCTTATACCCTTCATTGGTATCCTCTTACCCTGGCACTGATAATCCCTGTGACAGCAATGTCAGGTACACTTGAGCATTATCAGTATTAGTGTTAATAGAAACAGCATTTTGCAAATCAGCTGCAAAAGCTTAGCATTCAATTGGATGTCCCGTTTTAACCATAGATCTACCGATGTTATCTCCGGTTAACATTTTGTTAACCATGGATAACGTTTTCCCTTCCCTTTCTTTCAATCATATTCTAAGCATCTTTTGAAGCATAGCAACCAAACAACCTCGGTTGTGATTAGCATCCATTTGGGTACTAGCGAAACATACTTAATGTGTCACATATAGCGTATGAAAATCTGCGATTACACTCAATTGCCATCGATTTACAAACTAGAGCGCTAACCTGGGTAAACATCCGTTAAAAATGCGGACATAACCTAACAAATGCTGTGGTGTTGCGGATTTTTGTTTCCGCCTACCTCGTGCTATTTTTTAAATCTTCCACAGAAGAACATGGGTAAACAATTCAAAATCGGCGTTGCTCTTACCGCTAGTCGTCGGCTCTCGCGCTGGAGCAGCATGCTATTGGATTAATACCCTCGACTCGATCACAAAAATGGTTTGGTTTTTTTCCCCCTACCACAAGCGTACAGAGTTTCGTTAGAATGGCTTTAATCGGACTTGCCAACCCCTAGCTATAGCATTGATGGCGTACAAAATACGAATCAGTGAAATAAAATAAACGCTGTACATACTGAACTTGTAGTGCGTTGTCTGCACTGATATACGTGTATACATCATTACTAAAACTTTCTGAATCAGTAAGCTCTTCGGTTCGGCAGTGAATTGGATACGCTCATACATGTACATGTACGCACCAACAAAATTAATAATGGGCAGGCTATAAGTTATTTTTTTGACAATTATTGGTTTTAAAAGAAATTCATTAGTTTTACAACCAGCACAGTTAACCTAGATACACACAGATAAATGTTAACTCCGGCGAACAGCAACACAGCGCGGTAGATCTGCACTGTATGGTTAAGCTTCCTGGCAGTTGTTTGGTACCACTATATGGCGATAGACTCTAATTGTCGTGAATATGTTTTCGGATCCCCTTTTCCATAGTCTCGGTCCCAGACCCTGATTCCCACACTAATATATAAGATGATTTCGGTGAGCACCCGCGCGTCACGTGAGAGTCATGTGAAATTTTTATGGAGGGCAAAACATTATTGAGACGCATGGTAAATCGTGATGGATCGGCAGGTTTCAAGCGAAAGGAGCGTTAAAAACAAAAACTGGAGTCGGTGGGGCTGACAACAAGCTATGACCTTTTCATGAGGGGTGATGGTCGTCGTTTCGGCGATGCTTTGTCGTTGTGGCAGCGTATAGAGTATGGCAATATATTTGGCTATTTTATCGATCGCCCGGGAACTTGAAGCCTACAACTAGTTTCAATCGGGCTCTGTGAGGACTGTGTTTGTGGTGTGTTTCGGCCAAGGCAACCAAAAGTGCAGACCAGGCCCACGAAGCGTGGATTAGGGCCTATTGCACGGTCATCTGGCTTGATCGTTGCCGACTGCACTAGCTTGTTTAGTTAAGCTTATTTTTAAAAGAATGCACGGTGTACATGTCTACAGACCTATCTGTAATCGATAAGCAAGGTCCATACATGTAGCAAGTAGGCTTATAGCAATCGATCGGCAACAGACTAACAAAAGCTAACAACAGACTAACAAAAGCTATAGGCCTACATGACGGAGGATATATCCTCCGTCATGTAGGCCTATAGCTTTTGTAGGCCTATAGCTTTTGTAGGCTGTAGCCAAAGGCAAAGCAGGGCAGCATGACAGCACACATGCTCATCATCGTTGCTAAGACATAAGCAGATCCAGCTATTGGTGCAGATGGGGTGGCTATTCCAGACATGGGTGCTGCATCCCTAACCTCCCATACTGATGATTTCTGTCTCTGTTGCGAGTCCTACGTAAACTAGCAAACGACCCTCGACAACTGAAGCAGAGATAATATAAAGCACACCTCTCCTTTTCTTCTTTGCCCCGCTTTCGTCTGCCGCGCTTTCACTGCCATCATTTTGATCAAGTACTTCCTCTTGCATGCCATCCTTGAAAGAGAATCGTGAAGAGACATAGCCACATCACTGGGTTCGTCAACAGGCTTGCCTACATTAAAAACAAATGACTCCCTCACTCAATTGTGACTTCCACACTTCTAACTAACATGACACAAAATGGTCGCCACAGATTCGCGAGTACTTCGAAGGCTGCCAATCCTCTCTACGGACCGCTTGAATCCACCTTCGTAGTCTGCCTTCATTTTTGAATGGAAACCGATAGAAACCTAGGCCCAAACACTGACCACCACGATTTCTACAGCCAAAAGCACAACACCTCCATACCATTTCACGTATACCTTGCCCTCCACGAAATCATCTATACCCAAAACAATCTTGACCTTTGCGGGTACTTCATAAACAAGAGACCGTGCTGTCACGCTTGGTCTGTTTTGATGATTGATAGGGTTTGTATCTTACCGCAACAGAAGGTGAGATACGTGTACAGTCAGTACACAGTGTAACGTTGTACTTTGTATTTCGCTAAAAGCAGGGCTATACATGATTTGGCCTTATTAGACTCTAGCGAGAATATATAGAACCACATCTGTTGAACCCTGGTAGAAATAGGATCGCAACGTTGGCATGCGCAGAATGTGACAGTAGAAATGCTTGAAACATTCACCCGTGTGGTCTTGACACTTTTGAGCAAGTCAAGCTATAAAATAATCCGAGCTACGGCGCGTGACTTTAAGCAAATTGCGCATGACTTCATTTATAATTTTTAATTTTTATGGTCATCTTTCCACGTAGCGGTGATGTAATCCATCCGCAACTGTGGGAATCAGGGTCTGGGACCGAGACTACCTTTCCTTGCATGTTTAAGCACAAGAATACCCCATCAATTATTCCCACTTGGGTCTTTTCGGGTGACAGAATTGGTTCATCACTTAATTTTTTTGCATGCCTTTGAGGCTTTGACTTACGAAAAGACTAGTCTTGCCTCCAACCGTTGTACAGGAGGGCCCAATATCCTTGTATCCTCCCTTCCAAAATAAGTGCCGCGTGGCGATGTAAACACTGCTTGCGCATAAATTTCGTGTGCGATTTAAAGAATGCGTGTTCATTATAAATAAAAGAGGTTGAAACGTTGTGTTGTATGCTACGCATAAGTATATAATTATATATATATGGGACAGTTTCCGCGAAAATGTCACCCTTTTATAACATTATAAAATTATAAAAATGCTTCATGTTTAAATCGCTATATCTTCCGAACGCTAAATGGTATCGACTTCCTATTTTCAACAGTTCATAATACACCATGTCTCTACGACAGACTGTATTTTGGAGTCTTGCACTTGCTCCACGCCAGTATTGCAACGTTCGATACCCCACTGGGTTCAAACCCGCCATAACTTTAGGTAGGAGTAATCAAATCGCTTCAAATTCGGTTTGTAGGTGCAGAGGTCCTATACCTATCGATTTGTACTGTTCGTTAATTTCTATTACATCCGTTACGGAGATACAGTTGAACAAAGTACGTACACTTTTCCCGTCAAAGATTTTGGCAAATCGCGTCCCGCTCAATGTATGGGGAGGCGGTTGTTATATCATTGGCGCGAATCGAGCGGGAAAAAGTGCACGTAGTTTGTTCAACTGTATCACCGTAACGGATGGCATAAAAATTAACGTATAAGACCTCTGTACCTACAAACCGAATTTGAAGCGATTTGATTACTCCTACCTAAAGTTATGGCGGGTTTGAACCCGGTCGGGTATCGAACGTTGCAATACTGGCGTGGAGCAAGTGCAAGACTCCAAAATGTAATCTGTGGTAGAGAAATGGCGCAGTATGAACTGCTGAAAATAGGAAGTCAATAGCGTTTAGCTTTCGGAAGATATAGGAATTCAAACATGAAGCATTTTTATAACATTATAATGTTATAAAAGGGTGACATTTTCGCGGAAACATAATAATTATAATTATATATAATTATAATTATATTTACTGCTGTTCTATAAGGTGTTATGAGCTTTGAAACATTACTTTCTTGAAATTCTGTTCTCCTTATTATTATTATTTTTTTTTACAACAATAACTGAACCTCTGCTTAGTTAGAGCCAACGCTGTAGCCATCCTCTCCAGATGGTTTGTACCAGACCAATAAGTAGTCAGTATTTAGTGTGTTATAATTGTGTAATTATTATGACACAATCATTTATCCTGTATGTATATCTAGGAAGTAATATTAAATACTTATTTCACAATAACTAATACACCACTAAACTACCTATAGAATATGTAATAAACACAACACTTAAATCACACTACAGTTAATTAAACTTTAAGATGGGAGCCACCTGGAGAGGATCGCTGTTGCATTCGCTCTCACCAAATGCAGGTTGAGCCTATACTTTCTTGATCTTCACAATTACAATTATTTAAACAGGTACCGTAATATTCTAATTATAAACCTAGTTTCCAGCCGGCCACAACACGGAGACCGCCCCTTTTTATGTTTTGCGGTCCGTGCGCGCGCGCGCAGTAAAACGACTTCCGTTACGCGTTCGCAATCAAGGACTATAATAGTCCTTGATTACATGCATACAGCAGTATTATAGTATGTCGCACCGAAAGCTGCACAGGCGCCTTGACTGTATGGGTCTCCCCGTGACGTGCTGCAGCGGTGCAGCGTTAAGGCAGTATGACAAGGCATTGTATACGCCCTAATGACGGTGGACCATAATGTGATGACCTATGTCGACAAGGCGTCAGCGCTGGACTCTTCCATGGTCCTGGTGAGCTGCTTGCTGGTAAGCTCGCGTTTATTCGTGCATGTGGAGTTGGCGAAACACTATAATTTTATAATCAAACATGCATGTGTGTGTGCGTGCGTGTGTGTGTGTGTGTGTGTGTGTGTGTGTGTGTGTGTGTGTGTGTGTGTGTGTGTGTGTGTGTGTGTGTGTGTGTGTGTGTGTGTGTGTGTGTGTGTGTGTGTGTGTAGGGATGCCTTTGGCTATCTCAGCTTAAGCTGCCTACAGACTCCAAAGGTAAAACATAACCCCTAACCCCTTTGTGCGGCCTGCCAACTTTTGATGGTATACTATGAACCCTATAGGCCTATACATTGCATCCTGGAGTGTATTTATTGTTTCTGTTTTACTTATTTATGATTTGGTACCACAACACTCTCTCCCAGTTGCCCCTCACCTTGAGGCTCTGAAGGCTGCCAGCCCTCACATAACAGACCATGAGAAGGCTCACATCAGGGCGGTGATGGCATATGCATATAGGAACATTCCTGGAGCAGTTGATGAATGGATGAGCATCCTGATATGTCACCCCAGAGGTTGGTATTTCATGTCTGTGGATTAGTATTAGTATATAGAGAAGGCAACAAAGAGAGGCCATGGAGTATATTGCAAAGAACCAAGCAGGCACACAAATTCCAGAGAGGGCTGGCCCATGCGATTGTTTATATGAGAGAGCTAAGTGAAAGTACCAACAGTAGTTCTACACATATATACAAATGTGAGCATATGAGGCTACTTGCTATTGGCAAGCAGTGTAGCAGTCAAGAAAACCATTCATGGGCACTGTGTGTGTTGCACAAGGTTGAAAGTCACTCTGTCTCTCATGCAGATATCCTTGCGATCAGTCTTCTGTTTGTCAGCTGCATAGCCATTGGTGCCATGGAGAAGATGAGGGATTTCCTGGCCAGATTACTGCCATGGTGGACAAAGGATATGGCCCTTTATCCCCACATCATTAGCTAGTAAGAATGGGCTCTTTGTGTACTTGTGTGAAACCATACATAGTACCGTGCATGGAGATACACTTTGACCTCTGTCAGTAGTATCTTGTAAAGTAAATTAGACACACCCCATAATAGGGGGGGTAAAGCAAACAGACTCTGAAACTAAAGGTGGACAGATGGTAGGGTGAGAGGGTGAAGGTTGTATGTTTGAACTGTTATTAATGTCTCATCTTGCCAGAGCTGTTATCTTGTACATTTTGACAATCTCCCTCCCTCCCTCCCTCCCTCCCTCCCTCCCTCCCTCCCTCCCTCCCTCCCTCCCTCCCTCCCTCCCTCCCTCCCTCCCTCCCTCCCTCCCTCCCTCCCTCCCTCCCTCCCTCCCTCCCTCCCTCCCTCCCTCCCTCCCTCCCTCCCTCCCTCCCTCCCTCCCTCCCTCCCTCCCTCCCTCCCTCCCTCCCTCCCTCCCTCCCTCCCTCCCTCCCTCCCTCCCTCCCTCCCTCCCTCCCTCCCTCCCTCCCTCCCTCCCTCCCTCCCTCCCTCCCTCCCTCCCTCCCTCCCTCCCTCCCTCCCTCCCTCCCTCCCTCCCTCCCTCCCTCCCTCCCTCCCTCCCTCCCTCCCTCCCTCCCTCCCTCCCTCCCTCCCTCCCTCCCTCCCTCCCTCCCTCCCTCCCTCCCTCCCTCCCTCCCTCCCTCCCTCCCTCCCTCCCTCCCTCCCTCCCTCCCTCCCTCCCTCCCTCCCTCCCTCCCTCCCTCCCTCCCTCCCTCCCTCCCTCCCTCCCTCCCTCCCTCCCTCCCTCCCTCCCTCCCTCCCTCCCTCCCTCCCTCCCTCCCTCCCTCCCTCCCTCCCTCCCTCCCTCCCTCCCTCCCTCCCTCCCTCCCTCCCTCCCTCCCTCCCTCCCTCCCTCCCTCCCTCCCTCCCTCCCTCCCTCCCTCCCTCCCTCCCTCCCTCCCTCCCTCCCTCCCTCCCTCCCTCCCTCCCTCCCTCCCTCCCTCCCTCCCTCCCTCCCTCCCTCCCTCCCTCCCTCCCTCCCTCCCTCCCTCCCTCCCTCCCTCCCTCCCTCCCTCCCTCCCTCCCTCCCTCCCTCCCTCCCTCCCTCCCTCCCTCCCTCCCTCCCTCCCTCCCTCCCTCCCTCCCTCCCTCCCTCCCTCCCTCCCTCCCTCCCTCCCTCCCTCCCTCCCTCCCTCCCTCCCTCCCTCCCTCCCTCCCTCCCTCCCTCCCTCCCTCCCTCCCTCCCTCCCTCCCTCCCTCCCTCCCTCCCTCCCTCCCTCCCTCCCTCCCTCCCTCCCTCCCTCCCTCCCTCCCTCCCTCCCTCCCTCCCTCCCTCCCTCCCTCCCTCCCTCCCTCCCTCCCTCCCTCCCTCCCTCCCTCCCTCCCTCCCTCCCTCCCTCCCTCCCTCCCTCCCTCCCTCCCTCCCTCCCTCCCTCCCTCCCTCCCTCCCTCCCTCCCTCCCTCCCTCCCTCCCTCCCTCCCTCCCTCCCTCCCTCCCTCCCTCCCTCCCTCCCTCCCTCCCTCCCTCCCTCCCTCCCTCCCTCCCTCCCTCCCTCCCTCCCTCCCTCCCTCCCTCCCTCCCTCCCTCCCTCCCTCCCTCCCTCCCTCCCTCCCTCCCTCCCTCCCTCCCTCCCTCCCTCCCTCCCTCCCTCCCTCCCTCCCTCCCTCCCTCCCTCCCTCCCTCCCTCCCTCCCTCCCTCCCTCCCTCCCTCCCTCCCTCCCTCCCTCCCTCCCTCCCTCCCTCCCTCCCTCCCTCCCTCCCTCCCTCCCTCCCTCCCTCCCTCCCTCCCTCCCTCCCTCCCTCCCTCCCTCCCTCCCTCCCTCCCTCCCTCCCTCCCTCCCTCCCTCCCTCCCTCCCTCCCTCCCTCCCTCCCTCCCTCCCTCCCTCCCTCCCTCCCTCCCTCCCTCCCTCCCTCCCTCCCTCCCTCCCTCCCTCCCTCCCTCCCTCCCTCCCTCCCTCCCTCCCTCCCTCCCTCCCTCCCTCCCTCCCTCCCTCCCTCCCTCCCTCCCTCCCTCCCTCCCTCCCTCCCTCCCTCCCTCCCTCCCTCCCTCCCTCCCTCCCTCCCTCCCTCTTGTTGTATTACTACTTCACTCATTCTGCCTCTTATCCCCTCCTCCTATCCCCTCTAGCTATGCCTTTGCTTTGGAAGAGAACAATGAACGCAGCAGAGCAGAAGAGCTGGCAAGAAGGGCACTAGCCATGGACCCATCCTTGGCATGGGGATACCACACCTTGTGTGAGTCACAGATTGTCAAGGCAAAGTTTAGCCTTTCACCAAGCTTAAGTGCTAATGGGTACAATTTCAAGTAATGATTCTGGCCAGAGAGGCACCTGTATGCATCATTGCATGCACATTCATAAAGCTAGTTTATGCACATGACAGTGTGTGTGTGTGTGTGTGTGTGTGTGTGTGTGTGTGTGTGTGTGTGTGTGTGTATGTGTGTGTGTGTGTGTGTGTGTGTGTGTGTGTGTAACTTGTGCATTTCCACATGTGCTCACTCTATTTATTTCACAAGAGATGTTCATGACCCTCTTGAGTGGTTTTGGAGCACATAATGGTATTATTGTATCCTTGAAGATAGTCAGTACTATTTATAGGTCAGTACTATAGGGGGTCAGTACAGCGTACAGCAAGGAACTTGGCATGCACAAAACGTTCACATGACTATCAGTAAATATTCTGACCTCTTATGAGGATGACAGCTAAGGCCATCCGGTCAGTAGTGCAAAAAAGCAACAAGATAGATGTAGGCATACAGTTCTGCATGTACTGAAAGCCCACCAAATGTTCTTCTTCACACAGCACCATATTAGCACACCCCATGACCAGGGGACAGTCACCATACTAGCACACCTCATGACCAGGGGACAGCCACCATATTAGCACACCCCATGACCAGGAAACAGTCACCATATTAGCACACCCCATGACCAGGGGACAGTCACCATATTAGCACACCCCATGACCAGGGGACAGTCACCATATTAGCACACCCCATGACCAGGGGACAGTCACCATATTAGCACACCCCATGACCAGGGGACAGTCACCATATTAGCACACCCCATGACCAGGGGACAGTCACCATATTAGCACACCCCATGACCAGGGGACAGTCACCATATTAGCACATTCCATGACCAGGGGACAGTCACCATATTAGCACATTCCATGACCAGGGGACAGTCACCATATTAGCACACCCCATGACCAGGGGATAGTCACCATATTAGCACACCCCATGACCAGGGGACAGTCACCATATTAGCACACCCCATGACCAGGGGACAGTCACCTTATTAGCACACCCCATGATCAGGGGACAGTCACCATATTAGCACACTCCATGACCAGGGGACAGTCACCATATTAGCACACCCCATGACCAGGGGACAGTCACCATATTAGCACACCCCATGACCAGGGGACAGTCACCATATTAGCACACCCCATGATCAGGGGACAGTCACCATATTAGCACACTCCATGACCAGGGGACAGTCACCATATTAGCACACCCCATGACCAGGGGACAGTCATCATATGAATATCACTAATTTCTGCTTATTCCTTGACAGGTCATGTGATTGAGGAAGACCAAGATGTACGGATAGGGGTGGAGCTTCTAATGTCAACGCGACCAAAGTGGATCATCTCTCCACTTGGTGGACACCTCTCATGGCACTTGGCCCTCTACTACCTAGGTTAGTGGGGGGCTATGGTTTACCAAACATTGTGTGGAAACTTGGTCTAGGAGGTATGGAGCAGTATGCACACTACCTTATTGTTGATTGCCTTGCTTGTGGCTTAGTTTGCGACCATATATCACACCTTTCCCACAAACTGTAGTAGCGTGCTTGTCAAATCTTTGTGTATGTTGTGGTAGAAGGTGTTGGAAGTGACCATGAGATTTAAAGGGATTGCAAAGGATCATGCTTTGTTGCAAACATGGTTTTGTGTCACTGCACTGTGTAAAAAGGGGTGTTATACACTAGTGCATAACATCAATTAGCGGTGTATAACACTGCGTATTGAGACGTTATGCACACGTATACGCAATAACGTCTATATACACACTGTTATACAGTAGTGTATAACAATACCTTTTTCATAGTGCTGTTTGCATAGAGAACTGAAATGTTAGCATAATGTACTGAAATGTCAGCATAATGTTTTTCCACCTGAATGTGATGATATTTGCGTCCATTAAAATTAATAATGGTTAATAATGGATAATCTTCATGAAAACAGCTCTTGTGAACTTCCGTGTTTCATGATGCGGGAAACAGCTGTATGAAGGAGTATTGTTAATGCTACATGTATAATAAAACACATACTAACTAGAGGTAACTAAATGTGAAATGGATCCGCCTTGAGAAGACAGGCCTTCACCAGGCAGGTACAACCGCAGATTGTTACCACACCACTGTTGTGTTGTGAAATTCTCTACTCCAATCACTGAACTGTATCTTTTCCAAAAGTACATAGACAACAACATTTAGTGCTGAAGCACACATTTAGACTGCTGAAGACCAACACATCCATTACCCTTGCACAAAGCTGATGCACAGAGCTAAAGTGTGCTATAAGGGTTGCAATTGCATGCTTGCGAAAAGAATCGCAGTTAAATATTAATGATTTCAATTGGTACTTGGTTATACATATATAGTTCAAAACCAGAAGATCCTAATCTGTATTGATCATCAGAGTAGGTGGCAGGCATCCTTCAAGTAGGTGGTATCCTTCTCAAGTAGGTGGCATCCTTCAAGTAGGTGGCATCCTTCAAGTAGGTGGCATCCTTCAAGTAGGTGGCATCCTTCAAGTAGGTGGCATCCTTCAAGTAGGTGGCATCCTTCAAGTAGGTGGCATCCTTCAAGTAGGTGGCATCCTTCAAGTAGGTGGCATCCTTCAAGTAGGTGGCATCCCTCAAGTAGGTGGCATCCCTCAAGTACATGTAGGTGGCATCCTTCAAGTAGGTGGCATCCTTCAAGTAGGTGGCATCCTTCAAGTAGGTGGCATCCCTTAAGTAGGTGGCATCCCTCAAGTAGGTGGCATCCTTCAAGTAGGTGGCAACCTTCAAGTAGGTGGCATCCTTCATTGCTAGTCCTAGTGTACCAACAGTAACCAGTATTAACTCATTGGGTCCCAGTAGTAGGGAGCCACTGTTCTGCATGGCAATTCATTATTTGGTGTCACGTTTACATCACAAACAAAACATACTGCACAGCTAACCAATTATTTACACAGCTTAACTACTACTTCTGTACAGTAATATGTGTACCTTCTGTACAGTATTATGTGTACCTTCTGTACAGTAATACGTGTACAGTAATACGTGTACCTTCTGTACAGTAATACGTGTACCTTCTGTACAGTAATACGTGTACCTTCTGTACAGTAATATGTGTACCTTCTGTACAGTAATACGTGTACCTTCTGTACAGTAATACGTGTACCTTTATGTATCTACATCTTCAAAAAGTGTTTGTGCTGTTGTATCCAAATGGTGTCATGTTGATTGTCAGATTTTTCCTCTTGTTGCAGATCTAGGTGACACCAGTTCAGTTCTGAGGGAGTTTGACACAGTACTATCTGACAAGGCTGTACCTGAAAACCTTCCTGGACTGGTAGATGCTGCCTCGTTGCTATGGAGACTGAATGTCATTGGAGTAGACCCTGGGGAGAAAAGGTGGGAAAAGGTGATTGATGGACACACCAAATACACTGGTCACCATAGTTAGTGGTGTGTGTTTGTGTGTGTGTGCCTGTGTGTGTGCATGTGTGCTGTGTGTGCTGTGTGTGCATGTGTCAAACCATCTCTTTCACCCTAGGTATGATGCCCATGCAATGATGTCATTATCCCATGGAAATGTAAAAGAAGCTGGTGCTCGTCTGGCCATTGCAGAAAGAATGTTGAAGGTGAACCTTGTTTCAAAATAAAGTTAATTGGAATTGAGTATGTATTTGCGCATTGCACACATGTTCGTAAAACTAAATGCTCTCCAAGTGAAAATAATAATAGCTAGTTAGTTGCTGTATGTTGTTAGCATATCTGTATGCACCAGTTGCCATGGTACCTGCGTGCACCAGTTGCCATGGTACCTGCGTGCACCAGTTGCCATGGTACCTGCGTGCACCAGTTGCCATGGTACCTGCGTGCACCAGTTGCCACGGTACCTGCGTGCACCAGTTGCCACGGTACCTACATGCACCAGCCTCTATGTATTCTGTTTGCATGCACAGTGATGATGTGATGTTATTTCTTAGCACATCATGTATATTGCATAATATATGCAACATAGTTTATACAATCTCCAGCTGTTACATCAAGCTTTTGCAATCTCTAAGTTGAAGCATTTATTTACAGTTAAATATTTAGTGACTCATTTTTCAATCAAGAAAAAACCTTCCTTTTTGACAATATGAAAGGAATTGTGTTTCAGATTGAGCACTTAGCTGCACATTGTAACTAAGTGTCTGTTTAATTAAAGCATATTTAGATATCAGACATCGTAAATATCAGGCATCGTACATGTAAGGTGCATACTGCAATACCAGTACCAGTATCTGCAATACCAGTACCAGTATCTGCAATACCAGTACTTGAATTGATCTGTTTTGTTATTTCCAATTTAGATATTCAGTGACTGTTCAAAAACAGATGTACTAACAGGCTGTGGAATATCAGATACTGTGCGTATTATAATTGTACCATGACTGAAGTATATCACCTCCTCCCTCTTCCCCAGTCCATAGCTTGGTGTTCCTGTGTGCACAGCTCTGCTGGCATTTGGGAAGGAGCAATATGATGATGTAAGTGTGTGTGTGTGTGTGTGTGTGTGTGTGTGTGTGTGTGTGTGTGTGTGTGTGTGTGTGTATGTATGTATGTATGTATGTATGTATGTATGTATGTATGTATGTATGTATGTATGTATGTATTGTTCCAGCACACACACCACACACACACACACACACACATAACCCCTCCCCTTTTGGCCCCCCTTTCGGCCCCTTACCACTCCTCAGTAAACACTGGGGCTGCCTATGAATTGGTATTGCAGCGTTGTTTTAAGCATTTATGTATAACAGACAGGTCTTCAGTGTCACCTTGATCCATGCAGCCATCAGATCAAACCAGCTACCTCTGGTACTGGCACTCATTGCTGAACTCAAGGTAGTTGTGTCTCATAGCCATGCTGTAGGTGTATTGGGGCATTTAAATTACCAGATTCAGGTCATAGCTGTATAGTTAGTGGTATGTGATCATAGCCATACTGTATAGTTAGTGGTATGTGGTCATAGCCATAGCTGTATAGTTAGTGGTATGTGGTCATAGCCATACTGTATAGTTAGTGGTTGGTCATACTGTATACTTAGCAGTATGTGATCTTCTGCAGGCACTGAAGCCAAGGAGTGTTTCACTTGCAAGATTATTTGAAAGCATCAAAAGAAGTTACGAGCTTCAGCCAAAGAATTGTTGATGTGCGAGTACCTGATTAATGTCTTTCCATACCATATTTTTACCTGGTGTCCTTTCAGTTTCTGTAATGACTTGGCTATTTCCTAGTTACATTATACACAGACTTTAAAAAAAAAAGCTTTGAGCAAAAATGGGTCATTGACCACAAAGAAGTCTCAATCCTTGCATGTGTGGAACAAGCAAGGCCAAAGTAGGGAAGATGACATCATTATGAAATGATGGGATATTGAAAGCTTTAAAATTTTAGCACACTACTTTGTGAATAACATTAACATCAACAGCAATCGAGGCCAATATCTTCAGCAGCAGCAGTAAGGTGGGATTAGAGGGTGGGTCCCCTTACCTTCTGGCAATTTGGTAATCCACTACACACAATTGAAATTAAAAGCCCAAGTTTTCCCTGCACCTAGCTCTCTTTTTTTCTCTTCCAGTGAATTAATTCGAAGGAATTTATTCTGATTGCTCTAGGTGATGATTGAATGTGGAGGAATGGACTAATCATAAGTTATTCTTGATTGAGATGACCTTCAGCATAAAGTTGCATCGGAGGGGTCCACATCTTCAGGCAAAGGTCCACTTCATACATCTGTAGGCAGGCTAGGGGTCCACTTCAGACATCTGTAGGCAGGCTAGGGGTCCACTTCAGACATCATGGTATAGAAAAATGGCTTGTAGATATAAATCAGTATAGTTTCAAAACTTACAATACATATATATACTGACACGGACATTTCACTTGACAGGTTTTATCTTCAGGAGCATGCAACTGACAACACCCCACATCTCCGAAGAATGTAGTCTATGTTATTCTGGATGCCGGTGGAAATTTTCAAAACAGGCAAGGGTAGAGCAAGGATAACAAAGGAATTTTTTAAAAACCAGATATGAGTACAAAATCACAGATTTAAGATACACATTTGATTCGTGTTAGGCCAAAGTGCCAGAGCACATTATTCCATTAAAATCATGCATATGCTGGTTGCAGACAGATTTCAGTGGCAAAACACCACTGTCAAAAATAACAAAAACAACAAAACAGAGCATAAAACGACAACTTGCACATGAAATATTAAAAAACAAAAATAGCAACGGTTTGGCAGTGCAGTGAATTGAATGACTGAAAACGGTCGTTAAGACTTTCTCCTTAGGACTCGGCCACATTTTCTGCAGTCTCATCCACTCCATGTATCATGGACATCAACAGCAAGGCATCAATCCTGGCTTCACCCTCATGAACAAACTGCTCCAAACGTAGTTGTTCAGTGACTTCCATGCTTACTTCAAAAAGTGGTGGGAGTAAGCACAACAGCTCTCCAAAGCGGCCTGGCTCAGAACCCTTTTCCGTATACTCCATCAGTTCAATGTGCTTCCTCTTGCGATACTGTCTAACCACTTCACGATGACGAAGACCATCCGCTTCTATGAGAGCATTGTGTTGATTAAAGCAGTTAAATGGAAATCAGAACATGCTGTGATGCTGTGAACTGCTAAACCAGCTAACTCGAGCTAATTATAATGAACCACAATTGAACTACAAAAAGCAAGAGGATAAGTAACTGCTGACATCACAGGCACACCTACCACATACCAAGTGCATAAGGAACCTAACAAATACTTAAAACACATTCCTGGCATGTGAAACCGAGCATGTATGAACCACAATTGAACTACAAAAAGCAAGAGGATAAGTAACTGCTGACATCACAGGCACACCTACCACATACCAAGTGCATAAGGAACCTAACACATACTTAAAACACATTTTGGCATGTGAAACCGAGCATGTATAGCCTCATCAGAACCAGTCTGATGTCACTACTAATCAGTAATGCTGAGGTGCCATCATAAGTTATGTCATGTATGGAATGCTGACCTGGATTAAATAACACTATCTCCTTCAGCAGGGTAAGCTCCTTCTCATCAATGTTAAGTGCTTGAAGCGGAACCACCAACTTCTGAAGAGTGACAGAGGCCACTGTGGCAACACCAGAGTTTGGGTTTCTAGGACGTATCACTTTCCCTGTACTCCCTAGAACAAGCAGCCCTGTGTGTGTGTGTGTGTGTGTGTGTGTGTGTGTGTGTGTGTGTGTGTGTGTGTGTGTGTGTGTGTGTGTGTGTGTGTGTGTGTGTGTGTGTGTGTGTGTGTGTATATGTATGCACAATTACATCATACATGTAACAACAGTACACAATAAGGCATAAATCACAACTCGTAAATGATTTTTAAAATGCCAGGATGATTCATACTGGTACAGACAAAGGTTGAATCTGGAACAATACACCACAATCTGGTCTACATGTGCATTTATATGGACAAACTCTTCCAGCTAATGCTCACCCTCATTAGCTCTACTCCTTAACACCACCATGCTGCTGCTAGCAGAACAGACTGTTGGACCAATCATTTGTTTTTTCTTCATTAAATAATGGTTATCATATTGGTACTTTTGAATGAGGAAAACAGAATGGAATGCCTCCTATACAGGTGTAAATATGTCAAAGCAATAACATGTTCTTCCATTTGCCACCACTGACTTGCCCCTTATGATGTGCGGCCCAGTGAAGTCCCAGGGCCAAATTACCTGCATGTGGTCCTTTCTTATACAACTACATGTACTACTCCAGTTTTAGTAAGCTTACTCAATATTAAAAAATGGATCATGCATTATTTACAGTAGTATAATTAAGTGTTTCAATCAAACCACGCATGAATCCCACACAACCTAATTGCTAACCTGATATGAAACTGAGGCTATTAATCACAACACTCCCCCCCAAATCACCGGGCTATGCTTGCCCTCCAATCCCTAGGCTAGATTATACTCAATCCCTAGGCTATGCTTGCCCTCCAATGACTAGGCTATGCTTGCCCTCCAATGACTAGGCTATGCTTGCCCTCCAATCCCTAGGCTATGCTTGTCCCCCAATGACTAGGCTATGCTTGCCCTCCAATCCCTAGGCTATGCTTGCCCTCCAATCCCTAGGCTATGCTTGCCCTCCAATGACTAGGCTATGCTTGCCCTCCAATCCCTAGGCTAAGCTTGCCCCCCAATCCCTAGGCTATGCTTGCCCCCCAATCCCTAGGCTATGCTTGCCCTCCAATCCCTAGGCTAAGCTTGCCCCCCCCCCCCCCCCCCCCCAATCACTAGGCTATGCTTGCCCCCCAATCACTTGGCTATTGAGCCTATCTCCTTCCCTACTACACACAGACTAGAGTACACCAACACTATCAGGGTAAGTGCATGCTGTTCCTGTGCAAACACACACACATACATGGGTTGTGTGTGTGCACACACATACATGCGTTGTGTGTGTCATTAGGATTAAGGTGCACATGCCTCGTCATCGTAACTGGTCACAGGTTTACCAACAGGTCAACACATGGTCCTTACACAGGTACAAATGAGAAGCCATTCTATAAATCCCCCACACCTGTGCACCCATTCAGCCTGGTCACTCAAATCAAGCATACACCCCTTGCACTCTCTTGAACCAACGTCCTTGTTGATGCTGACTGTACCTGCTGCATTCATTAGGCTGCACAGCCAAGCAATACGCACACAACAGCTGTACATGTCTATACATTCACACTCATAACATACCAGATGTTCCCAGCCCAGACTCACCATCGTATGGAATGGAGCCCCTAGCAAACCCAAGCATCACAAGTTCTGCAACAGTCCTCCTGAGTAGGGCCTTCTGGTCCAGCGGGGACAGGTCCTCAAATCCCAACACTTCAAATTTTGCCCACTTGAACATGTGGCGTATCCTCAGGCGCAGAGAGTCCAACACCTCCTCTACTTCTGCTTCAAGGAAGTTGTTGCCAGCTTGATGCAAAGAAGCAAATTATATAACTGTGTGTACATAGATATACATGCCAAATGCTGTTTGGACCAAACAGGGGATGACCCCACGGTCAAACTATTCCTACCATCCTTTCAATGGCTTGGTAGAAATGAGCGTATAGAGATGCATGTATCAGGGTGTAGAGGTACACTGTATGTATCAGGGTGTAGAGGTACACTGTATGTATCAGGGTGTAGATGTACACTGTATGTATCAGGGTGTAGATGTACACTGTATGTATCAGGGTGTAGAGGTACACTGTATGTATCAGGGTGTAGATGTACACTGTATGTATCAGGGTGTAGATGTACACTGTATGTATCAGGGTGTAGAGGTACACTGTATGTATCAGGGTGTAGATGTACACTGTATGTATCAGGGTGTAGATGTACACTGTATGTATCAGGGTGTAGATGTACACTGTATGTATCAGGGTGTAGAGGTACACTGTATGTATCAGGGTGTAGATGTATGCATCAAGTGTATCAGGGTGTAGAGATGTGTATCAGGGTGTAGAGATGTGTATCAGAGTGTAGAGATGTGTATCAGGGTATAGAGATGTGTATCAGAGTGTAGAGATGTGTATCAGGGTGTAGAGATGTGTATCAGGGTATAGAGATGTGTATCAGAGTGTAGAGATGTGTATCAGGGTATAGAGATGTGTATCAGGGTGTAAGGGTGTAGATATATATGTATGTTATATATGTATCAGGGTCATTTGGTTTCATGATGCAAAGTTAAAACGACTGCCACCCTTGCATTGGCATCTCACACTGTTTTCAAATACCCAACATCAGTGAGCAGTTACTGGCACAAACAATACTTGTATGGAGCTAACATCACGACCAAACAAAGTTATTGCCTACAAACATGCTAACATAATAAACACCTTACAACTGTATGCATATAGCTGATATCCTTAAAGGGGACTGCATTTTGAGCAGGCAGCAACAGCCATGATAAAAATTGGTTGAGGGCTTATTTAGATTTCAATTTGTACATGTATGTTCAGATTGGGCATTTGAAATGTCTATCCAGATCGCTTTATGTGAAGATGTCTACGTAGGCACCCTGCTTGTACCTCACTGTCATACACCTTTGGTTAGAGGTCTGGGGTACAAAAACTATACCCTACTCACACATATATATGCACTTTTCAAACCACTGCAGGGAATTGTAGGTTAACACCTGACATACACATGCACATATTCTCTCCTCAGCCCCTTATTCCAGTCTACTCCACCAGCCACTCCTCCCCCCTAACACTCCTTCAGCTACCTCTTCCCTCAGAAACACCCTGCTATTACTCCTCACCTTCACTTCAACACCCTGAACCATCCCCTCACAACTGCCCAAATCAAATCAACTAACACATGTGAAAATGATGAGCCCATCAGATATTGATTTTTTAAGAAGTGCACTAAAATCCTTCCCTTACCTAAAAGCTTGCTCACAGCAGGACTGTTCTGTGAAG
This sequence comes from Spongilla lacustris, assembly GCA_949361645.1. NCBI lineage: Eukaryota > Metazoa > Porifera > Demospongiae > Spongillida > Spongillidae > Spongilla > Spongilla lacustris. The sequence continues at coordinate 6,819,915 of OX442433.1, read as the reverse complement.
ATGATGAACACGGGCCGGTGTTTAGCGAAGATGAACACGGGCCAGTGTTCAGCTCATCAGCAACCAGTTCTGATTTGGTCATTGTCATGAATGGGGGAGGGTGATGAGGAAGGCTCTGTATGTAAAGTAGAAGTGAGAGGGGTGTGGTGAAAGGAAGCAAAAAGGGTGTGGTGGAGGATGAGGGCAGGTAGACATGGAAATGAGTGGGTGTGGTGAAAGTGAGGGCAGATGGAGTGAGAGCAGGTGGAAGTGAGAAGGTGTGATGCAGGTATTGAAAGCAGTGTTGTGGAAAGTGAGGATGCATATGACGAGGGTGAGGAAAGTGTGTGTGTGTGTGTGTGTGTGTGAATTAAGCAAGTGTACAGCAGAATAACACAATACCCACTCATGTCAGCAAAAGCATACTCACCTCTGGGGAGCTTACTACTGAGCCTCCATTGGTGATCAGCTTGTTGTTGGAAGGGATTGGCACCATGTGGAACGGCGATTTTCCAATCGTGGGCTGACTGGACCCAGCTGTTTGATGCGGAAAAGGCCCCGCAAAGTGTACCATGGGAAACAACGGTGATCCAGTAACCTGGCCCATGGGGACAACGTGGAAGGGAAGGAAGGTACCAGTTGCCGGCTGACTTGAGAAGATGATGTTGCCAGGAGCCGGGCTACCCCTATTAGGTAAGGTCACACTCAAGTGACCCAGATGTGAGGGGGAAGAGGAATCCATCTGGCTGCATACAGCGTGATACTGGCAGGCCCCAGAGCCACCAATACCCTGACTGGTGTTCACATTCGAATAGTACTTGAACTGGTGTGAGGGGGACGAATTGGGCAGCGGGGAGTGACAGGGAGTCCCATGTGGTGTGGTGTAAGGGGTGGAGCTGGCGGAGCCGTGGACCAAGGTGGAGCTGGTAGCTGACTCTGTGCCAATCATTCTGCAGGAGTTCATTGTGACTGCCTGCTGCACAGGTGTTCTGACAGACTCTAACTTCGGCTTCTTCACCAGTGCAGCATTCATGACCTCGGCCACTGTGCCACCCCGCTTGACCTGGGAAGCTTCTGACTCAAAGCTCACCTTCCGCACGTGCAGGGGGCTGTCCTTGGGACTTGGGCTGGATGTCGAATTAGTTCTGGACACTGTCGTCCCAGTCCCAGGTGTGCTTTTGGATGGGCTGCCACACGCCAAGAGACTCTCTTGGGTCGTGTCATAATTGAAGAGCTGGGGTATGCCGGTGTCGAAGATCTGGTATGTAGTCTCTGGTGGAGAGGAAGAGGTGAGCTTTATCTGTTCAAAGTGGTCCTCAAAGTCTGAGCCGTCCTCCCCTTTAAGCTGGACCATTGGCACATTGGGAGATTGTTTTGATGCATCACCTTTGGCCCCTGCCTTTGGTCCCTTTTGCTTGGCAAGTTTCTTGAAACCTGTTATTGACTCGTCACGACCCTTTCTAGGAAATTTCTTCACAGCTGCAAGGAAAATCACACTAATAAAGTAAGACAGTCTTTAAACCACCATTTACTCTTGTCATGTGCATTAGCACCAGCAAATAAACCCTACCCAAATGTTCAAAGATGAGCTCGTTAATGCATGTAATTGAACCAAAGATTAGTGTATAATACTACTTGGGCTTTGCATCATAGGCGTTAGAGTGGTGGGCTAGGGTCATGGGCATTAGAGTGGTGGGCTAGGGTCATGGGCATTAGAGTGGTGGGCTAGGGTCATGGGCATTAGAGTGGTGGGCTGGGGCCATGGGCATTAGAGTGGTGGGCTAGGGTCATGGGCGTTAGAGTGGTGGGCTGGGGCCATGGGCATTAGAGTGGTGGGCTAGGGTCATGGGCGTTAGAGTGGTGGGCTGGGGTCATGGGCATTAGAGTGGTGGGCTGGGGCCATGGGCATTAGAATGGTGGGCTAGGGTCATGGGCATTAGAGTGGTGGGCTGGGGTCATGGGCATTAGAGTGGTGGGCTAGGGTCATGGGCATTAGAATGGTGGGCTAGGGTCATGGGCATTAGAGTGGTGGGCTAGGGTCATGGGCATTAGATTAGAGTGGCCAGCAGGGTAGGCTGGGGGGGGGGGGGGGGGGCCCTGGAGCAGCCATCAGCCATACACTACCACCAGCATGATATGGAATTTCCCATAAGAGTATGCATAAGCAACAGACAAGTGAAACTCAGTGGAGAATGGCTCACCAACCACACATCCAGCCTGGTGGGGGGTCTGACTTCTTAATAAGAGATCACAGTGCACAGATAGTGCTCCCTATTACCCCAGCTCTAGACTCTTAACAATAGGGGGTGTGCCATCTTACTCCTCCCCCTCCATACACAATGCAGACATATTTTTAAACTACTAGACAAGTTCATCCAAATACCACTGAACATGTGTGCATACACACACACACACACACACACACACACACACACACACACACACACACACACACACACACACACACACACACACACACACACACACACACACCATGTATACACAGTCCCCACACTTTATAGGTGGTATGCAGTAGGCAGTTTCCCCTCCCTCTCCTGCCATTTGATACGATTTCACTAACCAAATAGCTTCATAATTCAAACACTCACACAATTGCATTCTACTGCACTTCAGTGCCAAAAATAAAAGACATACCCAAGCAAAATGCCAGGACTGGAAGTGAATGCTGTTGACTATATTGTCACTTCATGTGGTTTAGGTGGATAATTAACTACAGAATTCCACAGATGCACCTGTCATTGATGCCCATAGCGATATCTGGTTATCTTGCATAGCATCGTAATATGGTGTCCAGCTGCTATAGTGGTTTAGGTTACATGTACAAGTGCTACCCTGGAACGAACCTAAATTGCCAAGTTTGAATGCCCCAACTCCCATCTACACATTGGGCCCAACCCACACCTATACATACAGAGTTATGCACTTAAAGCAGTCCTTCATACCTTAGCACCAACAGGTATGGCACAGTGCATGGTTAAATGGGCAGGCTAACATATCCACATAACACGGCAACTGCAGGATTGCTTGCTCTCCCACCAGTATTGCTGGGGTGTGTGTGTGTGTGTGTGTGGGGGGTCATCGAAAGAGCTATTCATGCACTTTACAAGGTCTACCCAGTGCAAGAACCTTGTACTAGACATGTTCAACAATGGTAAGTACTCAGCAAAGTGTTTGCAGATGCTGTGTGATGCCAAGTTGGCCCACAGCCACTTCAGTCCTGCTCATCACCAGACCAGCAAGTGTCTGTAGATACATAACTAGATGTCCACTTGTCTGGCTGCCAAGGTGTGTACACCACCAAAGTCAACTTGTGATGAGTTAACTATGTAAGGTAATGGTGCTAACCACACCAGGGTAAGAGTTGTGTAATAGTCAGCAACTGATGTAACCAAAGGTGAGGTGGTACGCGGTGAGGTGGTATGCCTGGACTGTGACCAGCAAAGGTGAGGTGGTATGCGGTGAGGTGGTATGCCTGGACTGTGACCAGCAAAGGTGAGGTGGCATGCCTGGACTGTGACCAGCAAAGGTGAGGTGGCATGCCTGGACTGTGAACAGCAAAGGTGAGGTGGTATGCCTGGACTGTGACCAGCAAAGGTGAGGTGGTATGCCTGGACTGTGACCAGCAAAGGTGAGGTGGCATGCCTGGACTGTGACTAGCAAAGGTGAGGTGGTATGCCTGGACTGTGACCAGCAAAGGTGAGGTGGTATGCCTGGACTGTGACCAGCAAAGGTGAGGTGGCATGCCTGGACTGTGACCAGCAAAGGTGAGGTGGCATGCCTGGACTGTAACCAGCAAAGGTGAGGTGATATGCCTGGACTGTGACCAGCAAAGGTGAGGTGATATGCCTGGACTGTGACCAGCAAAGGTGAGGTGGTATGCCTGGACTGTGACCAGCAAAGGTGAGGTGGTATGCCTGGACTGTGACCAGCAAAGGTGAGGTGGTATGCCTGGACTGTGACCAGCAAAGGTGAGGTGATATTTCTGGAGTATGCACCCTACTGAGCAAGGTTACAAAGCAAAGAAACTTCCTTCTCATATCCTTCAATCCAACAAGGGAAGTACCACTATGTCCAGCAACTAATGTCCACTTGAATCCAACAACTGATGTAACCCTTAAACAATATAACCCTTTTGTAAAAAAAAAAAACCCCTTTGCAAAAAACCCCTAACCACCCTCCTCCTCCCAAGTAAATATATATATTTATGTAAGCAAAACCAAACCACTAGTAAAAAATCAATTACTAATTACCAACATAAAATAATTTCCTGGTCAACAGGCAAAGTGCTCACTACATACACACAAGCACAAATGAAGCTCTGATCACATAATGCTGTTTTATGCAATTGGTTTCTGATATTACCTCAGGAGGTCATTGGAACAAGCCAAACCCCATTGCTAACACCCTCACCAATTCCTGACTAAGCAGCACAGTTACACTGAGGACGCTACAGGATTGCCTCGCTACTGGAGCACACAATCCACATAACTACATGTACACACCATCTCCAGGTTAAGATTCATGACTACGTTTTGGGGAGGGGGCGTGGTGTCCTACACACAGGGCACAACGTTAACCCCACCTCCTAAAATTCATGAGCAATACTACCCCTACATGCAACACATTCCTCCTCCTCTCCTCCTACCTATCTTAAGGATAAGCAGACCACTCTTAACCATTTCCCACACTGTAAGGTACAACAGACCACCACCATACGCCCCCCAGTTATGACAGTTCATCACTTCATCACTATTTGCCCACAAAAGTACAAGTATAAACACAAATAAAAAGGTCACGTGCTGCCAGAGCCAGTCATGTACAACCATGCACTAAGGTAAACTGCCAAATTAGAACGGATTGGCTTTATTGGAGTGGAGGAAGGGGGGGTTCGAAGTAGTAGAAGACTAGAGGTAGGGGTTTGAACCTCATTCTTTTTTGTGTACTGATACATACCCACTACTTCGGATCCCCTGTTCCGATAAAGCCAACCCGTTCTAATTTGGCAGTTTACCTTACCACTGACATCATCAACACCTTAAATCTGTCCACCCACCCATACAATCAATCACCTACTAGCATTCAGTGTCATTAATCACCCATCAGCAATGAACACTCCATAGTTGATATCAATCACATTAACACCACTCCCCCCCCCCCCCCCCCCCCAAAAGCTGTTAGCAAGTCCTGAATCAGTTTGTATATACCTACATGTATGTACATTGACCAGATACTTCCCTCTATGTAAACCATCCCAGGTCCTACAGTGCAGCCTTTAAAAAATTGCAATGTTGGCACATACAAGAACACACAACTTACAATCAACCTTCATCCCAGCCTTGACACACTGGTTGAACCGACAGGCCTGGCAAACCTGTTTCATGTTCACAGGACTGCGACCAACAGAGCAGTTGCTGCCATAGCGACACTTGTAATCCCTGTTCATCTGCACTGTGCGTCTGAAGAAGCACTTGCAGGCTTCGCAGCAGATGACCCCGTAATGCCGCCTGTAGGTGGCACCGCTTGGGGCCACATCCCCGCATACCGCACACACTGTACCCACGACAGACGCAGAGGACTTCATTGGGTCAGAGGTGGGCGAGCATTGTCCCCCGCCGGTGCTGTTCTCATTGGGGGAGTCCAGAGGCAGGATGAAGATGGGATCCATGTGCGTTTCTGTTGGTGAATGTTGCTGCAGCTCTGGTGTCGACATTTCAGTTCACCGGACACATATGAAGGGCAGTACAGTTTGGTCAACTGGTGTGAGGAAGAAACAAACAGTCTTGACTGCCCTCCCAGATACAAATTTATGCAGTGTTTTGCGCTCAATCTTGATACATACACAGTTAAATTGCAACCCCATTTTACACAACAGCATGTAAATTTCTAGACTATTCTAAAATAAATATGTAAAGACAGAGGTGGACAGCCCACAGTGCCTCATTATTTGCATGTATGTATGTGTGTGTGTGTGTGTGTATATGTATGTATGTATGTATGTATATTTACACATGTTTGCACATTTGAACTTCAAGTTACCTATGTTGCATAACAAGTGTTGTGTTTCACATTGCTTATTAATAAGACAAAGATAACTACAAAAGGGATAATATAGTGATACAGTCATGGATCTTCTACACTTGATCCTGATCGTAACAGGAGTGCCCGTGAGTTGGTTCGCACTGCCATACAATTGACCAGTGGCATGAGACTTTGAGCAGTTTCCTCTGGTGGCCAGGATAGTTGCAAGCCAAGCTCTGAGCACGTGGCATCATTAGAGTTGTGCTTGCGCACCTCGGCTGCCAGAGCTGCAGATCCACCCGACACACTCGCTTGCATTAAGGTATTTGAATTTAGCGTTCAGATCAAAGCCTGCTTATTATTATCAATATTATTAATATTATTAAGTTACACGAGAATGCACACACAAAGACAAAGTACTACTATCATCGACACATTTATATATTGCACGTTAAAACTACTACACTACACATATTATAGTAACTAAATCAAATTACATGCTCTAGTACCATTATCATTATTAACAATAATAGTACATAATACAGATTACATAATTACAGAAGGCTTATATACATGTACACTGTACGTACACAACGATCTACATAAACCCAGCAAATGCAATTATTAAGAAAACAATAATCAGAAAACATTACACCCCGATACATAGAAATACTCAAGGGATGTCCAAGAGGCCAAGGGATGTCCAAGAAGCCAAGGAATGTCCAAGAGGTCAAGGGATGTCCAGGAGGTCAAGGGATGTCCAAGAGGCCAAGGGATGTCCAAGAGGTCAAGGGATGTCCAGGAGGTCAAGGGATGTCCAGGAGGTCAAGGGATGGTTCACAAAATGTTTCATTACATCTACACTGCCTGACATTGATAGATAATATGGGAAGCGATGGCAATGGCCTTATTATAATAATTAACACACTTATAACATGCACTGATTACAAAGAGTGGGACAAGATGGCTCGAGAATTTGCTCTCGCAAGGGCCCTTCCGAACAGTTAGTTGCACACTAGTGACTTGGGACGACCCTGCCTAGTGGACAAACGGGTAGCAAGTCTGGGAAGCGCTTGAATAGCCTCAGTACCCCAACATCCGTATGTCTCCACCACAAGAGGGATACAAACCCAGCCCAGTTCCCTGCACCTTTAATCATTATGACATTCTATGCTTGCGGGTCTGGGCAGCCAAGGCAGCTGAACCTGCTGTCACACTCGCTTCTTGAAAAACTTGTGTGTTTAGCATTGATGTGACACACAGGTCAACCCAGTTTGGGACAAGTACATCTGCTGGATGTGTATGTTGTTTAGACCACCCACCCATCTCTAGTTGTGGAGCAAGACATGCACAGTGGCAAAAATCATTGAAGATGTCTATCAACCTGTTGTGACGAGAGACAACATCACCCCCCAACTTGCAACACAGAGCATGATGGCCATAAACATCCAAGGCAGCATTATTTTGGGGTCGGGAGAATGCAGTTTGTACAATCCTATGCACAGTAAACTTGATTACATCCACACGCACGCACACACACATGCACACACAAATGCATGCTGCCATGCAACACACATGCTCCAAGTACTGCACCACCAGAAGTACCAAACACTCATTACTTTGAGATCCAAGTAAAAGTACTACACATAGCCCCTTCACTAAAACCTGCCTGGCACTCCCATAGCAGTTTTGTACAGTACCAAAGAATGCACACCTGCAGAATCACATCAAATCTGGTACGCACAAACTTCAATATTGCACGACATAAGATTGAGAGCCCACATGTGTACCAATATTATAAAAGTTGCACGCACACTCACACAATGAGCATTGGCTTGCAGTGAACATGCTGAGAGGGGTTGGCCCTACAGCTGAGAGGGGTCGGCCCTACAGCTGAGAGGGGTCGGCCCTACAGCTGAGAGGGGTCGGCCCTACAGCTGAGAGGGGTCGGCCCTACAGCTGAGGGGTCAGTCCTTCAGCACGGTGATGCTGAGAGGGGTCAGCCCTTCAGCACGGTGATGCTGAGAGGGGTCAGCCCTTCAACACGGTGATGCTGAGAGGGGTTAGCCCTTCAGCATGGTGATGCTGAGAGGGGTCAGCCCTTCCGCACGGTGATGCTGAGAGGGGTCAGTCCTTCAGCATGGTGATGCTGAGAGGGGTCAGTCCTTCAACATGGTGATGCTGAGAGGGGTCAGCCCTTCAGCATGGTGATGCTGAGAGGGGTCAGCCCTTCAGCATGGTGATGCTGAGAGGGGTCAGCCCTTCAGCACGGTGTGAACAGTGGCAACGCAATGTGTTCTGATTTAGAGCTGCACATGTGTTACATACTACATACACAGGCATAGCCTCCAATGTCCTCAACGCAACAACCCATGCAAGGGGGGTTTAACTTGGAACACAAACTTTTTAAATAGTCTGACCCCAAGCACAGCTTGGGCCACGACCCTTTCATTCAAGGAAACTGACCTGTGACTCCTAAAAAACCTCCAAATCAACGTGCCAGGTGAAAGGTCAGGGTGAAGGGGAGCAAGGTGACATGCATTTCCCCATTTTGTCATGCACCACCGACCAAGGCTTATCTGGTCAGGAAGCCTCAATAATCGACGAAAAACAAAACACCAACAAAACAAAACAAGCAAGTACCACCGCTATACTCGTTCATGGTAGCTTCGCATGGTAGTAAAGTAACTCTAATTAAAGCCACTCCCCCGCGACCGGAATCTAGTGAACTACAAACTAATGAATTAAGAGCTAGAATGTAGTACCGCAGTTCCTAGCATGTTCCCCTCTCCATTTCCACTGTGTACTGAGGTAATGCTGAAATGCTATCCTCAAATGAAACAGAATGCATTATTCTTCTCTCAGGCAACTAAGGTAGGTGACAAACCACTAATATCGTACCTTTAAAGGTTTCTTGGACCGTCGCCTGTTAGTGTCTCAAAAGTGACAAACGATATGTCAGAACACGACCTTTCTCCAAGCTAAATGACATGGGGCGTGGCTTTGTGACGTCATACGTTAAAAATTTTTGTCTCGACTCTGACGGCATGGGCCGTTATTTTTTTCCCCCCCGGATATTTAGCTGGTCAGCTCTCGCTAAGCGCAAGATGAACTTTTGAACTTTCTACTTTGTGTACTCAGCGATTCGAGCGCTCCGTACGAGCAAAATCTTCAGCAAGAAGTAGCGATTATTTGGGAAGACGAGGAGCAGTGCGCAACTTATCAAGTACAAAAAGGTACGTGCTGGTGGGTGTGCGATATGACGCTACTGCAAAAAGCATAGAGAACGGGTGAAAACACACAGTATAGACATGGGTGTCGCGAGAGGCTTTGTAAAGCGCATGTATAAGCTTCTATGCAACAGCGAGCTCTTTTTATGCGAAAAACACCCGTACGAAGACGCAAGGATGTTATCTGTGCAAAGTGGGTAGCTGGAAACGCACACAACCAATCAAATCTCCTTGGTGGATCATTAGCAACTCCCAGTGTTAGGAGCATGGTACGACGTTTGCGTACAAGCTTCTAATGTGTCATAGTAGTGTTTGTTGTGTAATGTAAAGCAATTTCAGTGGACAATCGACAAAGGCGGGTTTTTCCTCGTTAAAAATCTTTACACTTCGCATTGCGCTTTTTGTGCGACTAGACCCAGAGGTACTATTCAATGTCCATTTAGAATTTTCGTAGCTTTGTGGTGATGCTAAGAGTCATTGGCGGAATGTGTTTCAAGGAGGGAGGGAGGGAGACAACAGTTTCAAGGGGAATCACCCTGCATTATTTTAGTATTAGTACGATGCGATATCCTCAGAGGGTTGCGCATTTTACAATAAGTTGAACTGGTTGTGTGCAGATGTAGCTGTGGCTGCATGCTTGTGTGTGACCCTTGATCAGTACACGAATCAAGGGGGCCCCCATGTGTGTGAAGGCCGTGTGTGTAAATAATGGCCATGTGTGTATTGACCTTTTGCGTAGTCACTCAATGCCATTCTGCTGCTGTTGATACTCAGGTTTGAAGAAGACACTGACAGATGATGGCTGATGGGGGTTCACCAATTAGTAGGTCTCTTTCAGATCCCATTGTGGATGAGAATGGAGAAGATGAGGTTGGTATTGTTATTGTTAGGTAACTGTTAGGAGAGATCCTTTCATCATGTTGGGGCTGGGGTAAGGGGGGGGGGGGGGGGGGGGGGGGGGGGGAGGGGGGGCATTAAAATAATAGCTGATTGTGCCCAGCTGTTGTCCGAAACAGCTTTGTTCACCACTCTGCATATGTACAGCTGTACAGCTGCTCTGTCAACATGTGATTTGATTATGTTTTAAAATATATTTAAAAAAAGCCTCATGTGATGAGGTGACCTCACTTGCAGAAAGTTGTTAAGTGCACTGAGGGGAGGTGGTGATGCAATGCCTTGGTCACACGAGCCAGATTAGTAGGGTTTCCTTTTTAATTGTAATCAGGTGATCACACTTACATGTATCAAAGTGGTGGTCATTGGATAAGTGATTAATGAATTGTGGTTAGTGAGTGTAACTTGTATACATCATATACTACATGTATACCATTGCAATGTGACTATTCATTGTGCTACATAATTGAGCTGTTAACCATTTTATCACCTGCCAGCAGTACAAAGTTGGGGTTAGGGCAGTTTGAAGTTGTATGCTGGCACACATAGGTCTAGTTGCACAACGTGAGGACATGCGTTAACTTGTGGGCTGTTGGCTGCTTCCTGCTTTTCCCTTAAACCCCCCCCCCCCCCCCCCCCCCCCCACCCACAAAAAAAAAAAGATTGCGTGACGCATCCTTGCAAGCGCTAGCGGGATCTGTTAATTTCCCGCATGCGCGAGAAGAAATTTAACGCGCGCCGATAGATGAATACATTTAAAGCACGCGCACTATAAAAATTGTGCGTGTTACATGTACCGTCAAAAGAAGTAACGCCTTTAAGATGTGTTTAGGTATCTTGTCGCTCGTCAATGACAGTTCTGCCAGCCAGTCTAGCAGCTCCCCGACTGAAGGCAATGGTTGCTTTAGCCCTTGCACAAAGAGTACGGCCAGTGCATGTTGCAGTCCCGCGAGTGACTTCGAGGTGGAATGGGACGAGGTGTTCGGTGGCCTCCATTCGCCGCTCCAGCCTCCGGCAGGGACCTCGTTGTTGCGCGGTGGAAGTAGGTTACCCGTTTACCAGGAGCTTTATGCGGGGGGTCCATCGCTCGTCCGTGATGGAAGGATGACAAACGGTCTGCTTTTCCCGTCCTGCAACGCTCCTCTAGTACTTGAGCACGACGAGGAGGGTTTCGTCAGCATTGGTCGCTTCCCGTACTCTGCATGTAGCGCATACGACGAGAGTGTGAATTGTTGCGGTGATGGATTACTGTGCCAAGGCTCCTATTTTGATTGTTACCCACAGATGATCGAGGGGCAAGGGGAGCAGGCGTCCCCTTCAGAGCAGAACCAGAACATGCAGCATACCATTTGCAAGGTGTGCGGGGACACGGCCTCGGGCAACCACTTTGGAGTGCTGAGCTGCGAGGCTTGCAAGAGCTTCTTCCGCCGTAGCATCAGGGCGAATGCCCGCTACGCATGCCGTGGGAGTCGCGCCTGCGCCATCGAAAAGCACACGCGTAATCGTTGCCAGTATTGCAGGCTGCAGAAATGCGTAGCCATGGGAATGAGAAAAGAAGGTATGTTGTGCTTGTAGCGTGTGGCGAAATATAAGGGGGCGGGGCGGTATGCTAATGAGCTATACAAAAGTCGAATTGATTTCTGCTTTTATTTAGTGTGTGGTGTAAGATGCTCGTGTTTTACTACCTTGTACTACCTTAAATTGAGGGGTGTTGTCGTAATATTCTGATTGTATTAAATTCAGCCATCCAAAAAAATACTCCGCAATTCTTTTATCAAAGCCGCACCGTGTCCTTACCTGCAGCCGTGCAAGAGGAACGTACGTGCTCTGGCGGAAAGCTGCAGCGTGCAGATACGCCCACACAACTGGGCTTCCAGGGTCTCAATTTTATTCCTTCGCCAGTTCCCTACGTGCAACACTACGAGTCTCCAACCAGCCCCGTGCCGCGTATTCTGTCACAAGCCAATCGCATGTATGGGTCGCTGCCAAACCTGAAGATGATGGAGCTGGAACGGCCTGGGGGTAGCAGTATGTACGGTTCGGGAACCATACATCCTCACAGTGGCCATTTCCAACCAATGGGAGGGGACAGTCCCGGGCCAGCATGCCTAGGGGCAGCAGCAGCGGCGGCAGCTGCGGCAGGAGGAGTGGGAGGACAAGGGGGTCTCAGCGTCTCAGTGCTTGTCAATGCTGACATGCAGTCTGAAGGGCAGCCAGAGGAGGTAAAGCCAACAGATCACAGCGTCAAGCTTGAGGATCTGTTCGAAGGAACACGGACATCCCTCATGAAAGTGATAGAGTGGGCCAAGCGCATACCCGCCTTCGTCGGCCTCAATTTGGATGACCAGGTGAAGCTGCTCAAAGCCAGTTGGTGCGAGCAATGCACACTACGTCTGGCCGCAAAGAATGGTCCCAAGTCCGACATGCTTCTCCTGGACCACGGGCTGACGTGCAAGAGAGAGCAGATCGAAGACCCTGAGGTCCGTCGCATCATGGGACGGATGTTCAATGAGTTAGCGTACTGGTTGGACTACCTTAATGTGGACAGGGTCGAATTGGCTTGCTTGAAGGGCATTTTGCTGTTCAATCCAGGTAAATCATTTGACACAATCATGGTTGACTACTTACGCACTTACATTTTTTCACTTCTATTTTTTTACTCCCATATTCCATTGCAGATTCTAAAGGCCTAAGTCCTGCATCAAGGAAGAAGGTGGAGATTTACCAGGAGCAGATCCTTGCTTCTTTGGAAAGTCGCACCAAATCGATGTACCCCATCACACCTCAGCGGTTTTCCAAATTATTGTTGCGGCTTGGACCTGTCAAATCAATAAGTTTAGAGGTGATGCAACATATGGAGGTGCAGAGAGCTCTAGGGAATGCAAAGATGGACAACCTTTTTGGGGAGTTACTGGACTTTGACTGATCAGTTCCAATCATTTGTGTGCGTGTGTGTATGTGTGCGTGTGTGTGTGTGTGTATGTGTGTGTGTGTGAGGGCTATTGTAAGCATCGACGCAGGTGGGAAGGCCCATGTGACATGATCAGTATGCTCCAGCAGTACTAAAGCATTCTTCTGGTCATCAGTGACAAGTCTTCTGTTCAGTGCACTTGTGTTAACTGTTTGTTCTGTGACCACCACACGCTATGTCAATCAATGACCACTCCGGTTCCCCCAAAGCCAGCTCTGTTCATACCCAGTTGTGAAGTGTCCATTGTCATGTGCTGTCATTTTTTTTTTTTTTTATCATTTTGAAAACCTTGCAATTTGACTTGATAATTTGCATGCAATAAGTGGATTACTAATGTGTAGCTTGACACACAAGTTGTACAGTGACAAACCCACTCATAAAACCTATATTGGAGTGACAGGTACAATGGGCGATTTGTACAACAATCCTTAGGTCTGCACTGGCATCAGTAGGTACGTTTGGCATGTTCAGATACTGTTCCTATTTATGACAGCTTGTCCAGGGATGCTATGCTGGTTATATGAGAAGACTTGTGTGGCTGTATGGTAATCACATCTTTGTAACCCAATCTTACTGTCTGAATTCATATCCTGCATTCTGTGTCTCCAAGGCTTGCACAAATGTGGTAGTGGAATAGTTACACATTACTGTTCAAAGAGTGAAATGCTTGTGTCACAGCAGAATGTGTGACGTCAGACGAGCAGGCTCATCCTCCACCCACATTCTTGACTACAATGCCAACACTCAAATGTGACCCAGTTATCAATAAAGATGTCAATAAATTACATACTATGTATACAACTTTTGAAAAAAAAATTCACACACACACACACACACACACACACACACACATGGAGCAGGTCACTTCCACCCGGGGTTGCTGGAGGGCTCGTTGGGTCAAGGCTTATTCTGTATGTCATCTTCAGAGTCTCTCTGGAATGCCATGGCATTCCAGTACTGTGCGGGCGTAGGCAGCAGGTCCAGTGCAGCCTCGATGGGCTGAACAGATAGCTTTCCGGTCTCCAGGCGAACCAGCAGTCCAAGGCTCTCCAGTTCTGCCAACGTGTCCTCCACATCAAACCGTACAGAGGTAAGCCCAAACCGCCGTGTCAGCCATTCTTCAACCCTTGTCCTCAGAGAGCCTGGTGTGTCCGTGTGGGGAGGTGCCTCAGTGTGCACAGTTCCCGGCACGCCCCTGCGATTGGGCGGGGACACAAGGAACAGGTAGGCGAGTATGGCTTCCTTGAAGTCCTCGTCTTGGGCCCTATCAGAGAGCAGAGCGAGGGCACCCTTGTTATTGGCCATGGTCTTGAAGTAGAGCAGCTTGGACAGGTTCAGTAGGTACTGGTTCCTCTTGTTCTTGTAACTCACCCACACACGGGCCCCCACCACGCCCACCACTCCCAGCACTGCCCAGGCCCCGTGCAAGGGAAAGTCGGCAAGAAAGGAGAACAGCTTTGTGGCCACGATGATGCCTCCAGTGGCAACTCCAGTTGAAAAGAGCAGCCTGTCGCGCTTAGACATTTGTATGCTGCTGTTAGGAAGTAGGAATTCTAAGTGTTCACATGGGACCTCCTTAAACACTTTAAAGTAAAGCTTTCTTTCCAGCTTTGAACGAACCACTACAAATACATTAGTGTAAATGCTCTCAGGCTCATCCGAGCTATTCCAAATGTATCGTTGTAAAGTGTTCCCAAAAAAACTTGAAGGCTTAGCTACTGCCTTGCCACGAGCCCATATTCTTAGGGTCTCATAGTCTGCTGGGTTGACCGACACCACCACACCCTCTGCAGTAGAGTGGTTCCTCAGCAAGTCGTGAAGGCGAGGCTTCTGGATCTCAAAGTAGTTAGCCTTCTCAAGCAGTCTCCCCACCCTCTGCAGAAGCCAATACTCCGTGTCGAGAAGCTCTTGCCTGGAGAGCTGCTTGGTCTTAATGGTGTCCCTGTCAGGGTCCAAGTTCTCATAGAGATGCTGCAATCATGTACGACACATTTATTATAATTAATTTCAATACTGGGATGATGCAACAGGATGTGACTATTTGTGACAGTTACACCACATGCGAGATATTCCATTACTGAGCTCCCCCCATGCATGTGTGCAAGGCTAAACAAGTGAATATTAACAACATAGCAATGAATTCAAACATATGAAGAATTTAGGCACGTTTATGCAAACATGTTATTCAGTAGTCATAGATGCGGTGTCTGTATCCACAAACACCCCCTCTACCTCCACCCCTCCACATAACCACCCCCTCCATCCATCCCTCCGCACACACACACACAAACAGCACCAACCAATCATGCTGAAGCCTTGTAACTCCAGACATGATACAGCACCGCCAATTAAGTCACTACTCAAGTCAATCACCATAATCTATTTATACACACATACCATGTTTGCAGTGCAAAGGCTTCACACCCATTCACAAAGGTCTCAAACCATTCAAAAGGGACGACACCTTACCACACACATCACCATGCCTTACATGCACCAATGTGGAAGGTCCTACTGGCAAGCTGTACCCGCACTACCAAGATAACAACAGTACTATTATATAGCGTAGCTAAGCACCTTCTCTTACATTTGGTATGGACAGCTGCAGGTACTGGTCGCTATGGGCTTACACTAAGACTGAGGGCTGCAGGTACTGGTCGCTATGGGCTTACACTAAGACTGAGGACAGTCTGTGAATGCAGAATGAATGCAGTGAAGAATGTGCCAATGGAATTCAATGAAAGATAGTATGGCCAAATGGCTGCATACAGCTGGCTTGAATAAATTGATTTGAAAACAAAATAACATTCAAATCAATGTACTTGGGGAGGGTAATTATATGCATGGAGATGCATCCATGTTCCAATTACCTCATGTACTTGAGACCTCATCTATGTACCTCCATGTACTTGGGACCCCATAAATGCTTACCCCCCCCCCCCCACACACACACACACACACACAATGGAAGCACAACTGATAGTGTGAATGGCAAGTGGAAAGTATTGGTATTAAAGGAGGGTATAAGTAGCACTTCCAGCCTCTCAATATATATATATATTATATATTATATTTATATATATATATATAGTGGTCTAAATCTTAACACCCCCTAACAGGTATTATTATTGGGTAATTTTGAGCCTTGAACCAATAGCATAAAGTGGCACAAGGCCCTAGCCATGCCATTACACAGCAGTTTAACTGTTATCAGTGAATTGTCCCTTTCAACTACAGATGAAACAATAGCTGCAGTTGTGGCTATTTTCAAATGCGTACGTGTGCATCGCACACCTGCATAAGTGTGTATGTGTACATCACACACCTGCATAAGTGTGTATTGTGTATGTATACACATACACCTGCATAAGTGTGTATGTGTACATCGTATACCTGCATAAACGTACACCATACACCGCAGTACATGTACTGTTTAATTTCCGTAGAGAAAGGGGCGGGGCAGTTGCAGGGGATCCGGGACATTATAAAAAGCTCAACGCACCTTAACTTCCTCCATCAGGCGGTAGTACCGCTGAGCTATCACCGCATCCAATGACGTAGCGAACGCTTCGAGGCACGCTCGCTCCTTTCCGCTAAGGAAGTTTTCCTCATTCATCATCGATTGTATAAGGGTCCTGCGTGCAATAGGAATGAATCGCTCCTTGCGCTTTCGTTCACTAAAGGTGGCCTCATCACTAGCTACTCCCGTAGTTTCCTGGCGCCTCTGAAACGTAGTAGAAGATCGGGCATTAGGTCCTGCTCGTACCCAACGTTCGGGGCTTGCCAACACTGACACTGAGCGATGGGCTACACGTTGAACTGTGTGGGGGAGCAGTTGTTTACTCCTGTATATAAGATAGTGTGAAAACTTCTCAGCACGGTAAGCCATAATATTTGTCACACTTTTGTTTAGGGTTGCACTATTTAGAATGAAATTTGAATTGTACAATAATACTGAGTATACTAATACGTAGGTTTGAGTTGATAGTGTTTCAGTTTCTTAGACCAGCTAGGTTACTATATAACAATGATATAAGACTATAGTATGAAAATTGAATAAGAAATTCACGAAAGTGTGACGGGTCGTATTGGTCCTTGCTGCATGTCGTCACCTAATGCTGCTTTCACCTCGTCGAGTAACTTTGCAAGCGACTTGCTCTTAGGTTTTCTACCCTGCAAGGAGAACAAGAAAATGATGTTGTAATCATGTATCAGTGATGAATAAAAGCAGGAGCAGAGTGGATCATTAATGGTGTGTAAACCAGTAGGATCTGTATTTTTATCTAGCTCAGCCAGGTGCCTGCATGCACAGAGGGGAGTGGGGAAGGAAGAATATTGATTATGTAAAGTTCTCTT
Source organism: Spongilla lacustris (assembly GCA_949361645.1). NCBI lineage: Eukaryota > Metazoa > Porifera > Demospongiae > Spongillida > Spongillidae > Spongilla > Spongilla lacustris. The sequence goes on along the minus strand of OX442433.1, from coordinate 6,802,446 downwards.
CAAGGCGTGGGTTTTAAGCACAAGATACAGAAAATACACACACACACACACACACACACACACACACACATACACACACACACACACACACACACACACACACACACACACACACACACACACCAGACGTAACATTGGCACTAAGTACCACATTGTACATGTATGTGCACAGCCAAATAAAACGTTTTTCATGATACATATTCAGTGTATTGGAACAGTCTATTGGGGATGAAGCACAGCACAGCCACTCATCCTTTTACAAGACACCTACCTTGAGTTCAGCAATGAGTGCCAGTGCCAGAGGTAGCTGGTTTGATCTGATGGCTGCATGGATCAAGGTGACACTGAAGACCTGTCTCTGAGCCCAGCTTCCTCCCAACTTGACCAAGTCATACTTGAGGGGCAGCATCAGGGAGATGACCTGTTATATAGAGATGCACATCAAGGTATACATGTAGACCGCTGAACTGAAACCAGGTCTACTTGACACAATGGCCATCACTCATTGCAGGTCACACACCATATGCAACCTGACACTGGTACAATGTGACCTGCTGCCCACCTCATTGGGAACACAACTGCCCACCTCACTGTACTGGGAACACAACTGCACACCTCACTGTACTGGGAACACAACTGCCCACCTCACTGTACTGGGAACACAACTGCCCACCTCACTGTACTGGGAACACAACTACCCACCTCACTGTACTGGGAACACAACCACCCACCTCACTGTATTGCTCTTTGCCAAATGCAAGAAGAGCGTTACAGACTGGAACACCAACCTACAAAGAGAAGGTAAGAGTCCCTCCATCATAACACTGGGGCCACAGGAGTACACACTTACCACATCAGCAACCTTGCAATCACTGGACACACCACTTTTGGCATACTCACTGATGTTCTGAAAGAGAAGGGAGTCCAAGTGAACACCTTGCCCCACCAAACAGCCTGGGCACACCCACCTTGAGTAGTCTTTCAGCAAGGACCAGTCTTGCAGAGGACTCTGTAACCTTCCCATGTGCAAGAGACATCATCACATGCACTTCAAACCTGCAAGAATAATATAATTTTAAATTTTAAAAAGCTTTTTCAGGAAAGTTACAACCACTAGAGGTTAAGTAGAATCATGATCAATTGCCAAGCATAGGGAATGCAATGATTGTATGGAATGCAATTATTATTAATTGCTATTTTACGCCTAGTACATGGAGTCCCATTGTAGAATCATGTTGAGTGACATCTGTATCATATACAAAGGCACGCAGGCAATGTTGGATTCAAGCACTTCGCCTTAACGTAAACACCATATGTACAATCTGCACTAAACCAGTGGGAATAAAATGTTTCAGCAATGATAAAGATGTAGTGGGGAAAGTTCTACATTATTAATTGCTAGTTTACTAGGCTTTACAAGATGTTGCTGGAAAGCAATTAAGACCATGATTGCTACATGACACCTTCCATGACACCTATCATGACACCTTTCCCAGAAAAGCTAAATTACTTATTACTATGGACTTAATCTATTTTGTGGAGTTGTGTACAAATAATTTCGAACAGGGCACTGATGAATAATTATGGCTTACACTTATGAAAATTACTAGGTATTGCCAAGAATAGTCTCGTACCCAGACCCAAATGTACATAACACAAACATCATTATGCACATTTGGGCCTGGTATGAGACTGTAGAACTAATATGAATATGACATTCATTGATTACAAGACATAAAATTTTAATTGGTTTAGATGCAGACAATGATTAAGTAAAAAGGAGACAAGGGATTACGGAAATTATTACACACGTACATTTAGCATTTTGAACAAAATATACATGTAGGTAGGTAGTTGTAATATTCCACTGCATAATCTTTGTAATCCCTTGTTTACACTGGCTAAAATCTGTTCCGACCATAAATTATTTTTTTAATGGCATACCACATGTAAATGAACTCCCAAGTCAATTTCCATGTACCCTTAATGCACACACACACACACACACACACACACACACACACACACACACACACACACACACACACACACACACACACACACACACACACACACTCTTCAGGACAACTAGTTTATTTACCCCTTCCTCCTCTTCCAAATCCTATAAATAGCTATACGGTAACAACCCCACCCCCTTTCCCAAGCGCAGTGACAGTACAACAACCGAGCCGAAACTTAAGTGCTGGCACGGAAAGATTGTGTCGTGTGAACGCAGTATTAGCCAGCTAATAAATCCGTTGGTTTGATAGCGTTAATCAGGTAAATGTTCTTAGCTTTCAGAACAACCTGACTTTCCCGAAGCGTTTAATTTAGGCCGTAAATGTACCCCAAACAACTATGTGCGACAATGAGGTTTCATAAGTCAACTACCGTACTTCTTCACAAGCTTCCATGCTCTGCGTGGAAGTTTCCCTCCCACACCTGCCCCCTGGTTGGCATGTCTGCGGCCTTCCACCGGCTATTTCGCTGATACTTTTTTTATGAAGTCGGCCCCCCCTACCAATCTTTAATACGTTCCTATTGCCACTGAACATTATGTGCTCTGTGGAGATACAATCTTAACCAAGTCCTCAACATAGGCTTCAATAACCCCCTTCCAATCTTATCTTATCAGAGCTGTAAGGGGGTGGGGGTGGGATGGGGTGGGGGGATTGTGGCATTGTGGTTTCACTACATTGCTCTCTATCAATTAACATTGCTAATCACATTCATGAAACTTCAAATAGGGAGTATTAATGTACCCCTGATACAACCACACCCATTTTCATGGAGGGCAGAGGCCCTGCTTTTAGTATGCAGTGGGAATTGCTGAATATGGAGACATGTGCAATACTTGTTCAACTATAAAACTGCCTGACTACTACACCCTCCACTCTCACTTGACTTACTACATCCCTCCACCCTCCCCATATACAGGTGACCCCCCCACATTTACTAGCACCAGTGCATAGATGTTGGCCACTGATAATCATTTGATAACAACAACTAAATTTAATTGTGTAAGGGGGCTTTGCAATTTCAATAACAGCAATAAAGTTTATTTCCCCACTGTGTTCCTCCACTTATCCATTCCCCCCCCCCCCCCTCCCGCGATCATGTTCAGCTTATGTGACTAAACAGTAAAATATCCCCTCTCTCTTATGCCCCCCACCCCCTCCCCCCCCCCCCCCCCCCCCGTATACCCCTCCTTCCTTTCCCCCCCTCCCCTTTTCTCACCAAGTGAAGGTGCAGTTCTCCACATGCTGGGCACACACATCAGTTATCCTCTTCCACCTCTCCTCCCCAGGATCTACCCCTGCAACGTTCAGTCTCCACAGGAGGGCGACAGCATCAACCAATCCAAATAGGTTATCAGGCTGTGTCTGCTCACATAGGACAGTGTCAAATTCATGAAATACACCCTCCATGTTGCCAAGATCTGCATGAAGAGAGCTACCCATTACTGACGTATAGGGTTGCCCCAAATTAACCCCTCGTCTTCTCAGATACAGGACTCAGCGCAAGAAAACAGGAATATGCCCTATGGTGTACATTTACTTAACATGGAGTGGATCTTCCATAGTTAATTCAAGCTCCTTTCTATAGGGAATGACATGGCATGGTTCACTTCAAGCTCTACATGTACTGAGGGGCCTATTGTTACAATGGGTGACACTGCATTTGTTGACTTTCAGCAGGGATGGCATGTACATGTAGATACCATCACATGCACTCATGCATAAACACGCCCACGTGCGCAAGCACACACACACACACACCCATCCAAAGAGGACCTACCAAGGTAATGCAGAGTCAGATGCCATGTGATGTGGCCATTGAGAAGTGTGTTGCTCCACTCCTGCCTAGATGAAGTAAGGAACTCTACTCCGGCCAAAGCATCCCTTTCCTCTTCAATCACATGACCTGTACTGACAGGAAGTCGAGCAAACTTGCTAAAATATGCGTGGCACAGTAAATCTCACTGATGGTGTGGTAGGCCCATGGTGTCCTCTTCTGAAGGCCAAGTGCCTTTCTGGCCAACTCCTCTGCCCTGTCACGTTGGTTGGTCTGCTCCAAGGCAAAGGCATAACTGTGGACAGGATATATGTTAGCATTCAACAACCAGTCCATTATTAAGACAGACCAAGAGGACCCCCCACATGTTAAGACCAGAGGACCCCCACATGTTAAGACCAGAGGACCCCCCACATGTTAAGACCAGAGGACCCCCACATGTTAAGACCAGAGGACCCCCACATGTTAAGACCAGTGGACCCCCCACATGTTAAGACCAGTGGACCCCTACATGTTAAGACCAGAGGACCCCCACATGTTAAGACCAGAGGACCCCCACATGTTAAGACCAGAGGACCCCCACATGTTAAGACCCAGAGGACTCCCCACATGTTAAGACCAGAGGACCCCCACATGTTAAGACCAGAGGACCCCCACATGTTAAGACCAGAGGACCCCCACATGTTAAGACCAGAGGACCCCCACATGTTAAGACCAGAGGACCCCCACATGTTAAGACCAGTGGACCCCCACATGTTAAGACCAGAGGACCCCTACATGTTAAGACCAGAGGACCCCCACATGTTAAGACCAGAGGACCCCCACATGTTAAGACCAGAGGACCCCCACATGTTAAGACCAGTGGACCCCCACATGTTAAGACCAGAGGACCCCTACATGTTAAGACCAGAGGACCCCCACATGTTAAGACCAGAGGACCCCCACATGTTAAGACCAGAGGACCCCCACATGTTAAGACCCAGAGGACTCCCCACATGTTAAGACCAGAGGACCCCCCCACATGTTAAGACCAGAGGACCCCTTGCTATATATATATACATATATGTCTGCATATGTGGTAGTACAGCCATAGGACCCCCCCCCCCCCCATGTAACATGTACAGTAAGGTCTGCATAAGTACAGCCATAGCACCCCCCATGTAACATGTACAGTAAGGTCCGCATAAGTACAGCCATAGCACCCCCATGTAACATGTACAGTAAGGTCTGCATAAGTACAGCCATAGCACCCCCCATGTAACATGTACAGTAAGGTCCGCATAAGTACAGCCATAGGACCCCCCCCATGTAACATGTACAGTAAGGTCTGCATAAGTACAGCCATAGGACCCCCCATGTAACATGTACAGTAAGGTCTGCATAAGTACAGCCATAGGACCCCCCCATGTAACATGTACAGTAAGGTCCGCATAAGTACAGCCATAGCACCCCCCATGTAACATGTACAGTAAGGTCCGCATAAGTACAGCCATAGGACCCCCCCATGTAACATGTACAGTAAGGTCCGCATAAGTACAGCCATAGCACCCCCCCATGTAACATGTACAGTAAAGTCCGCATAAGTACAGCCATAGCACCCCCCATGTAACATGTACAGTAAGGTCTGCATAAGTACAGCCATAGGACCCCCCATGTAACATGTACAGTAAGGTCCGCATAAGTACAGCCATAGGATGTAACATGTACAGTAAGGTCCGCATAAGTACAGCCATAGCACCCCCCATGTAACATGTACAGTAAGGTCCGCATAAGTACAGCCATAGGACCCCCCCATGTAACATGTACAGTAAGGTCTGCATAAGTACAGCCATAGCACCCCCATGTAACATGTACAGTAAGGTCTGCATAAGTACAGCCATAGCACCCCCCATGTAACATGTACAGTAAGGTCTGCATAAGTACAGCCATAGGACCCCTCCATGTAACATGTACAGTAAGGTCCGCATAAGTACAGCCATAGGACCCCCCATGTAACATGTACAGTAAGGTCTGCATAAGTACAGCCATAGCACCCCCCATGTAACATGTACAGTAAGGTCCGCATAAGTACAGCCATAGCACCCCCCATGTAACATGTACAGTAAGGTCTGCATAGCTCATGTGTATATGGGGTTCTGTGGCAGACCTTACTGTACATGTATGTTATGAAGAACCTCTAAATTATACAGCACTGTGCCCAGAAAACCATGAGGGTGGTCCAATGTTCAGTGAGGACATTAAGCTGGCTGTAACTATACACCGCCGTTACAACAAAATAATACAGTGGTCCCTCTCTTGTAAGACCCCCCTCGTCAACGACCCCCCTCATTTCAGAACGCTATATAAAGGCACAGCCACTTTTATGTTCTTGCACACCCTTTGCGTGCGACCACCCCCACTGACACGACCAGCGACCGAATTGTTTTTTGAGTGAATTTACGACCGCATGTGACCTTGCAGAGCTAGCTAGCTAGCTAAAGATGTCCGCAACTAAGAAGAGAAAGGTCGTGACACAAGAGGAGAGAATTAATGCGCTCAAGAAAATAGACGAAGGAAAGTCTTGCCGTGCTGTCTCAAGTGAACTTGGAGTCGGAAAAACGCAGATACAGGCTATAGTGAAGGAAAGGGATGACATACAGAGAAGATGGGAAAGCAGCGAATGATCAGACAAGAAGTACATGAAGCCTAGGACGGCAGGCTACAATGACTTGGAGAAGCTTGTTAACGTTTGGGAGTGGTTTACTATTGCTAGGGCCAAGAACATACCTGTGAGTGGCAGGATAATTCAAGAACAAGCTCTCACAAGTACAGTAGTGGCAGGGTAATTCAAGAACAAGCTCTCACAAGTACAGTAGTGTATGTACATATCCATTAACCACACCTTCCCCCCCTGATCGCAGACCATCCCCCTTGGGAGACCATTGAAGTTAAGGCCCACTGGGTGGTCCCTTATGAGGGGGACTACTGTAATAATGGCTAGCAGCAGTCCCCAGGCTTAGCAGCGGTCCCCAGGCTTAGCAGCGGTCCCCAGGCTTAGCAGCAGTCCCCAGGCTTAGCAGCAGTCCCCAGGCTTAGCAGCAGTCTCCAGTCCCCAGGCTAGCAGCAGTCCCTAGCCGTCAGGCTTAGCTATACAACAGCAATGTGCAATGGCCCCCATACAAGCACACTGTAAGTGCATCCATTGCACCAAAGGGTTGGCCCCCACACAAGCATACTGTAAGCACTCACTAGCTTAGGATGAAGGGGTAAAGTTCATCACCTTCGGCCCACCATGGTAGAACTGCAGCCAAGTAGTCTCTCATCAACATGAACTCAGCCAGGTCAATGCAGGCATCAAATAGTACTTGAATGGCAAGGATGTCTAGAAGGAAATCATCAAGTTGATAATTGGAGTTGAAAATATATGTGTTTAAAACAGGGGGGGGGGGGGGGGTACAGTTGTCCTATGTGGTAATTTTTTTAATTTATTTGGCACCTTGCTATCAGCATTAAACAATCTGTGAAAAGTTAAAAAGCTGAAAATTGGAAGCAATTTTTCACCCGTTTTTAGGATTTCTCCGTATATCATAGCCATCATGTAGTAAAGAATCATGCGTTTGTAAGCACTGTAAGTAACTTTTACAAGCATTTCTACATGTACAAATAAGTACAAACGCTGGTGATTTTTGGTACACGTTAACTGCAACATACGGAGAAATCCTACTAAATGGTGAAATACGGCTTCCAATTTTCAACTTTTTAACCTTTCACAGATTGTACACACTTAGGTACCTACAAAATGCTTGGCTATGTTCCTTATGGGAACTAAAATTGAAAGATGTGATTTGAATTAAAGTTTGTGAATTATAACAACTTTTTCAAGTACAGAAGTGATGGTTGAATATGAAAATCTAATTCCCACACATACAGCCTGAAGGGCTAAAATGTTACAAGCAAAATTGTAAAAAAGTCATTTTTTAAGTCTCTTCATTTGGAACACTATAGATGATATCACAATCCTTATAATAAACAGCTCATAAATTTTATATCACTCTGTGCTTCTACATGTAGGCATGCATTGATTTGGTTGGAACAAATGACCAGCAATAGTACAAGTTGTGCAGTCATATGTGCGATTTGATCAGAAATTGGCCAATGTCCGCATGTTATCTTGAGCACTGTTACCAGTGACTATTTCCTGTGTGGACGTTCAAAACTTAGTAATGGATTATGTCCACACAAAGTTTGATACATGTGAGCAATTAACTCTTGCAGGACACCTCTCGATAGATTCCTTACTACACATAACATAAGCACCTTCCTAGCTGCAGTATCACCTTTTGTGTCAGCATCTGCACTAGCATCCTTTAACTCTTGTCACTTGGTGTGCATACCAGAGCAAACATTTCCTTCTCCACAACGACAGACTATCCTATGCACAGCTCACAGAATATAACTTCTACGCTTACACAGATTGAATCCTTCAATCAAGTGGTGAACAATAGACCCTTCCCTTTAAGAAGTACTCCGGACGTGACATCACTAATCAATGTACTTAACGAAATGGGTTAAGTACGTTTATTAGTGATGTCACGTCTGAAGTCCTTCTTAAAGGGAAGGGTCTATTGACCGTTTATGTCTGATGATATCATTTGCAGGACAGGATAACAGACATCTAACTAAGCAATCTCATGACAGGCCTTATCGCCCATCAAAATGAGGAACTTAGGTCCTTCTCAGAGAATGTAGGACACCATGCTAATATTTGGCCTCACATGATATCTGTCAAGTTTGTGGTGGAAAGGGCAACATCTATTAGTGCAGTGGTGTCATAGACATCCAAAGTTTCAGTGTACATAATCTGCCACATGAAAGGTAATAGTTTATTCAGGGGCCCTTTTTGCTTTTTATAAATAGCTCCAAGTGGTATGAATATGGCTTTGTACATGTACATCAACCTGGATCAAATAATCACTGATGAATTTTTAAGTGACCTCACATCCTCATCCTTGTTCTGATGAAGATACAATGTAAGTCATCACTAGGCCTGGGTGGGGCTAAGACATTGTAATGGGTGGAGCTAAGACACTGCTATGGGTGGAGCTAAGACACTGTAATGGGTGGAGCTAAGGCACTGCTAAGGGTAGTTAAGGCATCCCTGAGATACAGATCATAACATCAAAAGACAGTTAGCAATACCTTTGGGGTTATCTATCAAGATGGCTCTCCACTCCTCTACGGCTTTAGGACGGCTCCCGGAGGCAAAGGCACGAGTAGCCCTGATGTGGGATTCCTCACGCTTCGTGATGGAGGAATCGACGGACTTAAGCGCCTCGAGATGAGCGGAAACTGGTGAACACAAACAGCAGACACATATTGGAATAGCAACAATGACGGCCCCCAGTGGCAATACCTTTCAGATGGCTTGGTGAAATTGAGTTGGGGCCTGCTAGCCAGTAATTGGCCTGCATGGATTGGAAAACCCCACTCTTTATCATCACTTTACCCTATGCAGAACACACCCTGCCTCACCATCATACAGTGGGCTAGCGCAAAGCCACTGTCTAACAGACAAGCCTCCTCCAAGTACGGTACCCAATCTTCGTTGCTGCTTAGAAAGGCTCCAAGCGCCATATTGAACAGCTGTAGAGCTCTATCGTTGCCACACGTAAGGGCAAGACCGGCACGGTCTAACTTAGGTTCAACGCCTGTCATTTTACTCCAAGATCAGATCTAGAATCAGATATAGACTAGGTCATTACTAAAATATGTACTGTACGCGCACGCGTTGTACATTCGGGCGATAATGTATTCATAGCACGTCCGCCATTTTGACGGGCAACAATATGAATTGTTCTAATTAATTTATAGCACTGGCCAAGACCTAGGGACATTTTATGCATAATGCATACAATTACAATACATACACACATAACAATACTTGATGTACAATGTACTACATATATTCCCACCCTGCACTCTCTCTATCTCTCCTACAAACATTGTCAATGGAAACAAACCTAGCCTGTGGCCGCTTTTGGTTCAACCTTCTACATAGGCATAGTAACTGGGGGGGGGGGGGGGGCCTTGGCACCCCAATCTTGGGCAGTATGTATATAAGTACGCTGAATTTATATTGGACACACCCTTTGGGCCCCCCCCCCCCCCCCCCAATCGTGTTTTTGTTCCTACACTTCTGTTCTAATGTCAGCACAATCCAACAATCATCACAGTGTATCCACCACCTTGGAGAGGCACACTGAGGAGGGAAGCTTGCAGGCATCAGTCAAGGGAAGGACCTTCCTGACCTTTGGGGTACAAGAGAGCAGAGAGCACTTTATTTAACATGATGCAAACACTGGCCCAAGTCTACTAGCCGCAGTAGGTGGCCAGCCAGCAAACACTGGCCAGTATGTTGGGGATGTGGGAAACAAGGCCATATCAAGAGGGACTGCCCCCAGTGTAGACCCGCATTTAAAGCTCACTTTCCTTCAGATAGTGCGACTGTAAGTGCAGCCTTGTTCATAAATGGCAACCCTGAAGGGCGTCATACGAAGATACTGGTGGACACTGGGTCAGCTGTAACTATCATTCACCATGACATTTGGGAAGAAATAACTGAGACACGCAGTTTTTGCTGCTAATGGTGATGAAATCAACCTGTCACGTCAGTATTCGGGTTGGTGAATTGTCAATTAAGCATAATGTTTTGGTGGCTGAGTGCGTGACCTTACTGGGGTCAGACATTCTTGTATTGCATGGATGTGTATTTGATTTGCATAATCACTCCCTGCTTGTTAAGGGAATGGCTGTTCACTTTCACCTGGAAACTACCCCAGTCTCACCAATGCCTGTGGGATGTCTGTTATGGAGACACTGGAGGTGCCTGCAAAACTGTCGAATAAGAATGATGGTCAACCGACAGGATTAAAAAAAAGGGGGGGGGGGGGGGGGGGTGAGGTAGCATGTGAGTGACCTTGTTAGTGTCATGTTTGAGTCCAGCCAGCATTTCATGGAGTGTCATGGACTGGCAGTAGCCCATGCTGATACTTTCATATACTATCTTGTGTGGTTTCAATAGTTGCTGTGTGTCTTATCACTTGTTTTTAACTCCAGGCATGTGCAGGAATATAGGGGCAAACAGTAGGTCTTACACAAGTTGTCCATACAGCACTGTAACAACAGGGCACCTTGGGTGACATCTGACCTGATGTCTGATCTCTTGCTGCATACGCTGCAGATAACTGCTCATTCTAATGCCACATTCAAAGATGATGGGAAGCGGCACTGAGGTAATCGAGCTGGTTTCACCAAAGATCAATTAGTATCAGCAAAGATGTTTACGGAGAAGTAGCAAGATACAAAGCGATCTGAAAGGTGCTTTGAGGCACATTGCTTGATGAAGCCTACCCAAGAGTAGATGCAGACCGGTCTAGGGTGTTTTGACATGGGTTTAGTCCCAGACATTACCTGGCAGATCTGTTTTGCTGCAGAGGTACCCCAACGAAGATGGAAGACACAGTGACAAATGCAATTGCAATCAAGCAAGCCCTGACTGCTGAAACGTAGCAGGCATAGACATTGTGAGTGGAGGGGACACCCTTGAAGCTTCTGGTCTAAATAAAGAGCTCGAGCTACAGGAGATACTGCATATCAATTTGTCAATTGCAGGACATGGGCATCCAGACTTGCTTAGCTTGTTCCTTCCTCATTAGAACAGCTAGAACAAAGCATCAGTTTTGTACATAAGCATCTTTCATCCACTATCTTTTGTGGTTTCAATGGTTGCTGCGTGTCTTCTAACTTGTTTTTATCAAACACACAACTCCAGGTATGTACAGGAATATATGACAAACGGATGGCCTTACAAACGCTATCCAAACAATGGGGCACCTTGTCATCTGATGTCTGAGATCTTGCTGTAATGGTTTCACTCACATGCATCCAGCATATATATTAGTCTCTAATCCCAGTAGCTCTTCCAGTGGCTGTGCATATTACTGTCACCTATACCCACTTACTTTCTCAATCATTTCGGAAGCAAGTTACAGCTGATATCCTACGGCAGCCAATGCAGCTGATGCATGAGAACACCAGGTACAATGCACATCCAGTGTGATACGGTGGTCATACTACGGAGGAAACCATACAGTGGGATACTGACCTGTGTAAAGTTAATCATGTCAATGTTCAACTCAGTCCATTCAGCTCAGTAACAGAGTACATCCTATTTTCTCGGCTGACAAAAATTAATTGACACTTCTCTCACATGGCAGTATATATAGTGATCTCATCAGATGGGTGTTCATTTCCTTTTACCCAACCTTCCACAATGTTCTCTGCATCACTCCATTAAAAAGTACAGATGGTGTCCTTGTTTTGCTGTGCAATACTGAGCTACCATCAGCACTGCCATCAAAATTGCATAACAGCTTCACTAAGCACAAGCGTCTTCTGAACTGTGACACTGCTTTATTGGAACATTTTGACAAGAGACTTGTGGTATTGCCATCATTTTGCAATGCTCAGCTAAAACACACCTTTCTTGGTATATACAAACTCCTGGTGGAGATCTTGCCAAACAAGGGGTAAAGCCTTATTGAAGATGTCCTGGGTGTCATCTGACCACTGGTCCTTATTGAAGATGTCCTGGGTGTCATCTGACCACTGGTCCTTATTGAAGATGTCCTGGGTGTCATTTGACCACTGGTCCTTATTGAAGATGTCCTGGGTGTCATCTGACCACTGGTCCTACCCAAATGTCTCTCCTACCTACGAATGAAGGCTGATTGAGTGTGCATGTTGAACTGCACAAGGACTGCTCCTCAATGATCCAGGCTGTTGGGCAAAGCTGTAGAAGACAAGTGGCTCATATGATGGCACGGATGATTGACAATGGAATCAGGGACGGTGCAGGGGGGAGGGGCAAGGGGTGCTCTAGCCCCCCACCCCACCAAATTTAAGTACACTGACGATCGATCAGTCGATGATATATATGGCAGTATAAGTACATGCATGTTACACAATGTACCGGTAATTGATGCAATGATTATTGGTTGTTGGATTTTGTTGTTGCTTAAAAGCATATCCTTGTAAATATTTAATAGAGAAAATAACACAACCATCATTCCAGTCCTTAATCCATTTCCAGCCCCAGTGCCCCAGTTGTGGTCGCATAGGGTGTAAAAGTGGGTGCACTGGTTGAAAAGTCCAGCTCTTGTTGCCATCATGGAACAGGTTGTCTATCCATCTTTGTTGACTCTGATTAGAAGGAGGCTGAATCCATCAACATTTTTATGGATGCCTTGGGCACACTAGGTTTTGAAGTGTACTTCAAAGGGGCATGGTTTCCTGGTGACTGGTTGCTCAAACAAGTGGTAAGAGTTGCTTGCTAGCATCGCAGCAGACCACACATGGGGGCATCCCCTGCAAGGACAGCACATTACTGCAACAAAAACATAGATTAGTTATATTGCATACCTGGTCCAATCAGCTGGCCAGGCACCCAGACATACTCTATTACAGTTCTTCATCACAGCCCAGCACAATGTTGTTGTCTGCTTATTCTAACTGTCAGGCAAACTGTACTGGATCACGGATGCTTTCTCCCACAATGTGTTTGTTAAGGTCAAGGACTTGGACTCTCAGTTTGGAGACATAAGGGAAGGACTTGGTGCTGCACTTATCACTGATTAGGTGAGATGACAATTGAGTAAATACAGAGAAGGCTTTGTGAGGCATAGCATGGAAGTGATTTGCAATCTCTGGAAACAAAGAAGGCGAAGATGTGGCAGCAGAGGGAACAGGTCCAGAGATGAGAACAAGTGGACCAAAGTCATTGCCAACAGGTGACCATAAATGGAAAGAACAAGGACCAAGGAATTCGCAAAGGCGGACGTGGTAACAGAAGAACCACTGTTGAAAGAATGAGGAGTTGATGTGGCTGGTTTGAGGTATTGGACACTAAGCACCATACTATATTGCACTGGATGCACGTCTGCCCTGGGCCTGACATTACTGTCCTATGAGGCTGAATAAATTATTAAAAAATCTATGCTGAAGGATTACCGAGATGTTTTCAATTAAATCGAATCCACTCATCAAGAGGATACTTCTTTATTGTAAAATGAGCGTCTTGCTTCCAGTTTGTGCTATTAAAGGATTGCTTAGTTACACTGCTGTTAACGTCTGCTGGTGCTGTCTCCCCATTGCCACAGGCAGTGGTGCTTCTGATATGGGATAAGGGGTATGTAGGAGTTTACGCTGACCACATGAGCTCAAGGTGCCAACTACATGTAAAAAATAATCCTTTGCCCAGCCCGGCCATACTGTAGGTAATATGGATTGATCGCTTAAATGACCACCATGACATGAATATTGTGCCATGTCAGATCATAGTTTCTAAAGAGAACTATCTATGATCAGATACATGTATGTTCCTACTACACACGAAAGATTTCATATATTCATTGCATTGCTGTTTAGACTGTATGCAAAGGTCTGCACCCAGAGCCAGATCAAGAATCCATTTACTACAGTGCAGTACTGTCTACTTCAGCAAGTGGCTTGCCAGAAGCTGCATGCACCTCTGAAGGATAATCTCTTATCCATATAGCTATATGTAGGCCGTGTAATGACAAACAACCCATACCATATAATGTCTTGCTGCATCCTGCAGCTAAGGTTGGTGCTGCACTGCAGATGCCTCATTAATGTATTGCCCTGTCACATATTCACTGATTAGCCTGTTGGATGCATATTGGGTGCAGGACCAAGGCCACAGGTCATACCGTTTATTGTTGTGCCTGTTTTGGCTACAGAAAGAATATCACTAAGCATCCATGTATCAGCAATGTGACTGGCCATATTGTTTGTTGTGTGAGTGCTTATAGAGCAAGGATACCACTTATCCTGCTGCCACCTAGCTCCTAAGCTTGGCTCCCCATTAACAAAGAAAATCCTAGTAAGCTTACATGTCACCGATCCACTACCGACAGACGTACGATTACGCCCTTAAGAGTGTAAAGCTTGCGCTGCCGTACGAAGAGGAGGTAATATTGGAAGTAGGAGGGCAGTACTTAAAATTTAGTACCTAAAGCTGGCCAAAAATAATGACTATACCGTTTGTACTGCAGCCATGACTTTAGTTAGACCTATGTGGCTGGTATGCAGTAGTAACCGAGTGACCATTTCCCTCCTCCTTCCCCTGCCCCTCCCTCTTTTAATGAACAAATAAAATCATACACGGAAAGTCTGTGTCAGAGAACCACTCTTCTGTTCAGGGACTTGACTGCTACGTGTTCTGGAAGGTCAAATTGAAGCAAAGACAATTGGGTACCATGCCATATCCATGGTGATGCTTTTCACACAGCTCACAGGAACTTCAGCTTTTGTGCTCTTATGTACATGAACACATCATCCAACTGACCACTCTTTGCCACAGATCAAATCTCCTTAGATCCCCTGGGTGTGCTAATGGTATGTGATAGAGAAGGATGGGGAGGAGAGAGTGAGGAAGGATGGGGAGGAGAGTGAGGAAGGATGGGGAGGAGAGAGTGAGGAAGGATGTGGAGGAGAGTGAGGAAGGATGGGGAGGAGAGAGTGAAGAAGGATGGGGAGGAGAGGGCGAGGAAGGATGGGGAGGAGTATGTGAGGAAGGAATGGGATATACATACCAACAGATGAAGATGCTTCTCCCCCACTAGTCTGGTATCACTCCATTGGATATGGAGGGAAGGAGGAGTCCCTTAGTGGCCTTTGGAAGAGTGATGATGGCATGGGCCCTACAGATGCAAATTGAAGCAATTAATTACATAAACCTCATCCAAACATGTACACAGCAAAGAGCTACAGCCTGTCTCTGTAACCAATAGATACAGCCTATCTATGTAACCAGATGGGCTTCATATGGGTAGGTCACGATTTGGAAGAGTCTTTGAAAGTTAAATAAGGGGAGAGTGGTGTGCCTCATTTGGAGAGTACGCAATCAGTAGTTACCTTCAAGAAGGATGACTGTGTCCAAGCAACACTGATCTTGGTACCAATGATGATGACCAGTCTTGTCTTGCTGAACTGATAGGCCACAGACCAGGTGGTCATCATAGTTCTCATGGCAACCAACGGACCAACTTTGTAATGACACACCCTTCCATCTCACTAGATATAAAGCCATTTGGCCATCCAACTGTGGGAGGGTGGAGGTGATAGTGGGATGTGCAACTTTGCAAGGCCTTACATCATCCCATCACATGCACATATCCAAGTACATGTACTTACACACTCACACCATCCCAGTGCACACAGCACCCAGCACTTACATCATCCCAGCTACTCAACCACATGTACACACAGTTACCACACATACCTGGAATGCCAATGGTGTCTGACCCTCCTCCTCCCCCTGCCTCTGCAGGATAAGTTCCTTGGCCTTTTTCAGGCCGGCCAAGTCTTGCTAAGAGACGTGGTCCCCCTCACTGTGATCACTCTAATGATCATGTGATCATGCCACTAGCCATGCTAAAATGTAGATGAGCATATAACCATATGATGACCATGGTAAACATTACAATATTAATCACATGGTCCTTATCTTCCCTTTCATTAACACCCTTCAGCTAACCTGTTCCCATGGCATCCAAGAAAATACACATCCTCTCCTACAGACTCCTCCTCCCCCTCCCCTCAGGAGGTCCTGGTATTTGGCTTGCAGCAGAGCCTTCTTATCAAACAGGTCCTCTATCCTCAGGTTGATGCCCAGAGCCTTCAGCACCTAGAGCTTCATGGCCACCTCCTTAGGGGTGAGGCCTAGCTTGTGATTGTGCTGCAGGTCATCAGAGGATTCCTGAGCTGTTGGGAGCCCCCGAGGTTCAGCTAGCTGTCATGTCCAGTGTGAGGATAGTGGTATGGGTGGCTATGTCCCCGTTCAGACAGAAGTGTGGGTCCCCTAGTGGCTTGATGCACTTGAACAGCAGTTTGGACCATTCCGTTAGGGGGCTTGGAGGAAAGGGGTGTGGCTTAGAGAAGAAAGGTGGGGCATTTCTTCTGCAAACAGCAGTGGTCCAATCAACAACTAAGCCAAGGGCATGCAGCAGCAGTCCTCAACATCTCCATATATGTGACCTCTTATCCTCCTCCTTCCGGGGCATGGCCATTCCATCTGACATCCATATTGAGTTCATCTTCTCCATCTCCCTATTCAAAGACAGGTACCTACAAAGGAGGAAGGGAAATATACATGTAAGGTGATCTATGCTGTGTGTACAGGTGGTTGTGCAGAAGCGGCTGAGGTGTGTGTGCAGGTGGGTGTGCAGAGGTGGGAGAGGTGGGTGTGCAGGTGTGTGTATTCACACATGTCTTACCTCGGAGAATATGAGCCCAGGAGGAGATACAGGATTGAACTTTGCAGACTGTCCTCTTAGCTTCAAAGTGGCTGGTCACTGAATATGAGCCCAGGAGGAGACACAACTTTGCAGACTGTCCTCTGCACATACTAAGCTTCGAAGTGTGTGTGTGTGGGGAGAGGATATTAGTTTGACAAATGTGGTATCCTATTTGAAGCACACTGCCTTACCATCTCCTGGTAGACAAGGTACCGCTTCTTTAAATGGGCCTCATTCTTGATCTTCCCCTGAGCATCAGATTGTACACAATCTTCAGCAGAACATCACGTTCACCATGAAGTGTCTTTTTCACCCTCCATGTCCCACGAAGAAACCAGTGAACTAGTAACCATGCCTCCACCAACTATCTTGATCAAAGAGGTCATCCAGAGGCTTCAAAGCGGCCAGGCTAAGCCAGTGTGCACTGAAGTAGCTGGTAAGGAGGTCTAGCTTTGTGCCCTCATTCATCTCCAGAGTCAAGTAGAAGTTGAAGTCTTAGAACAGCTCCCTCAGTTTACTCATGCTACAATGTGCACCCATGATTTAACCATCCGCTGTGTTTTCATTCCAGTACAAAGCAAACTGCTTGATAATGGTGCTTTGATTGGAAGATAGTGACATCTTTTGAGATGGACCTTTTTACAACTTCTGGCTGTCCCTACATTACTTAATGTCTATTGTCCTGAATGTCCACCCGGGGGTACAATTGGACACCCAGGTGGACAGCAAAAAACGTTTTTGCCGTTCGGTCACGGAAGGGACCTGGCTGCGTTTAACGGTACTGGCTTACAGAACAAGTCTTTTCAGGATCGGGCCGAGATAAGTAAGGCTTAAATCCTTTCGGTACTCGTAAAATGACCCGTGCTAGCGGACCTATCCATTACGCTCCGACCGATCCGCACGGAGCGTAATGGATAGGTCCGCTAGAACAGCTCGTTCTACATGTAGCCCAATCCTGAAAAGACTTGTACTATAAGCCAGTACCGTTAAATGCCACTAGGTCCCTTCCGTGACCGAACGGCAAAAACCTTTTTTGCTGTCCACCCGGGTATACAATTGTACCCCCGGGTGGACATCCAGGACAATAGACATTAAACATCTCCAGCTCCCAACAACAGTCCCCATCTTGCATCTCCACATGACATCATCTGCTGGGATCACTTATTGCTATCATGGAAAGGGACAGATTTGTGCGGGTTCTGTCAGCTGGGGGTGAGAGGCAAGATTGGGAGGCTTCTCCATCTATGCTTTGAGGTGCATGTACTCAGGACCGGTCATTGTTCCCTGTTATCTCTGGACACCAGTCTGATGTTGGAGTTGATCACTTATGGCACAGAAGCCATTTGTGCATTGGGGAGTTAGGCAAAGGTCTTCAGTGGTGTGGGATGTCTACAGTGTTTTTTTGACGCGTCACGTCACGTCTGCGTCGATCAATTTGGTGACACGTCGCATCACGTTGGCGTCAACAAGTAGTTGACGCGACGCGTTGTATTACCGTGGTCCGTGGTACAAGCACTAATTTACAACACTCAAGAATAAAAACTATGTATTGAAAATTCAAGAACAAAAAAGTTCAAACAGAACAAGTTCCACGTTCAATCGTTGGTGACGGGAACTTCAACTTCTTCAACGACATCCTGCAATTCTTCATCCTGCAATTTGGACCCCAACGAATGCACCAGCCTTCACACCTTAGAATCTTCATTTTTTTTTAACTTGGCACACACGCTTTCCAGATGAAATTTCGGTCTTAAAGTGAGAAGCAGCCCACTCGGCTTGGCTCTTGAATTTGAAACGCTTCGCTGGGGGAGTTGCCATGTTTAAAAGTGATTCTGAGAGCAAAAGGCAGTCGATTTTATACTGGAAAAAAAAACGGGACGATTTTTAAAAATTTTAGATCACGCCACGTCGACGTCACCCAAATTTTCGACGCGTCACGTCGGCGTCGCTGATTGGCCGCGTCACCCGCGTCACCTGATCACTGGATGTCTACCTGGCAAGTATGACATCCAATAAGATGCAGCACTACAATCTGTACAGAACCGGCCAAGGAAGATCCCGCATGTAATGAGACCAGCAAGAGCCCCCATAGTATTCCAACTAAGCCATGGGAGAATGTGGGCATGGACCTGTTTTGTTGGATAGGGAAGGACTATTTCCTGAGATCTGCAAGCTTCAGCAGACAACCACAGCCTCTGTGGTGGAAGCTACCAAAGAGCATTTGGCCAGGCAGAGAGTCCCTGTTACAGTACACTCAGATGGTGGTCCTCAATTCTCATCTCAAGAGCTCCAGACATTTGATAAAGAATGGGAATTTGAGCACACCATGTCATCGCCTTACAACAGCCACTCAAATGGGAGGGCAGAGAGTCCAGTGAAAATAGCCAAACTTTTGTTCAAGAGGAGTGCAGACCCGTACATGGCATTGTTGGAATGGCGGAACACCCCAACTATTGACATGGGATCCACTCCTAGTCAGAGGCTGTTCTCCAGAAGGACCTGGTGGTAGCTATTGTAGAGAGTGACCGGATGGATGTTAAAGCCATGCATTCAAGATGACATGTGCGGGAAGAAAATAGCTAGGCAGCAAGTGATTCAATCACAGGGCTGTGGTAGGGGAAGAAGAGAGATGCCTCCATTACAGTGGGGGAACCAGTACATGTATTAGTGCAAGATGTGTGAGCAAAGAAGACACAGTGGTCTAGTGGGAAGTGCTTGGATCAGCTCTCAGATTGATCTAACATTGTGGATGTTGATGGTATAATTGTGAGGAGAAAGCGCAGGTTCCTAAAACCTTCCAATGTCATCAACCAGTGGGTCACAATGAAACAACAGAAGAATATTCTTAGGAGGGTGAATTATAGAAGGGGATGGCACTACATCAAATCAAGGAAAGAACTGGAGGGAAAGCCTATCACGAAATACAGGTAGCTCCTTTTATTTATGGGGCTAGCCAAGATTAGTGAAGTGGCAGCTACTGACTACACTGCCAACAGCTAACTGGAAGCAATTCATGTTTGCCCTGGACCTCAGATACAATGTAGCAGTGACCGGCCCAGTGACGAGATGTGGCCGGTAGAGTGACCCAGGAGCCTTTAAGATACCGAGACCTTATTAAGTGTTAGAGGATGTTTAGGACAGGATCACGTGTGTACCATGTGAACTGGTATTCATTCATGTATTCAGAGTGTATATTTGAGAAGTGAAAGGCACAATACAAACTGTGTACAGACCCCTCGGATCCCATTATAGTGTTCCTGGCCAACAACTAACTGGGGGAGCTCTCCCGAAATAAATTATACATGCATGGGGTTGTGTAAACTTCTCTTCCCTGGGTGTCAGATGGGACAGGGCAAAGGCACATCCCTATAAATAGGAGCTAAGGAGAGCAAAGCGGATGGGCTTGGAGTGAGGAGACCGTACGTGATGAAATGGTCCAAAACAACGGGTCTGTGGTGTCAGTCTCGTCGATCTACCAACAAATGTACGAGTACGCGGTGGAGAGATGGAAGAGTACACGACCGTCGAGAAGAGTGTAAAGCTTGCGCTGACGTAAGAATAAGGTTGGTTGGTAGAATTGCGATCAGCCGATCACTAGCTGATGAAGTAGGAGGAGCATCAATTAGAGTACTGTTTGGCTGGGTACGAGAGTAAACACACAACTGACAGCGACCCGCTGTCAGTTGTGTGAGGACAGGGTAGAGGTTGAGTAGTAGTAGTGGAGGGGGCAGATGTCCCAGAGGTGGTGACCACGGGTACGCTAGTAGAAGCAGGATCGAATCCAAGGGAAGAAGAAAGAACTTGTTTTTGCTTTGTGTGTTCACCCACGATGTAGCAACGTGCACCGCAATATACAAACGTGCAATGTTTTGAAGGCTGAAAACAAAGATTCAGTTATTACGATGATGTCATTATTACACACTGCACCAAGCCTTAGCCCTTAACAGGTACACAACCTTATCAATACATTGTATCTGTAAAGGCTCTGCACCCAGTCCTCCCTCTCTACAGCCCCACACCACATGTAACCTTCGTCACCTTGATGACCTAGCCACATCGTTCACTGTAGACATACCCTAAACCAGTTTGATGACAATCTACCTTTAGCCATTCTGATTACAATGTACCCTAACAATGTACCCTAAGCCAGTTTGAGGATGCCCAATCTATCGTAAGTCAGACAATGTAACCTAAGGCAGCTAGTGAATGTACAGTGCATGGCTACACCACATGTACACAGGTACCACACATACCTGGAATGCCAATGGTGTCTGACCCTCCTCCTCCCCCTGCCTCCTCAGGATATACGTTCCTTGGCGTTTTGCAGGCCGGCCAAGTCTTGCTAAGAGCAGTGATCCCCCTCACTGTGGTCATGTGATCCACCTGATGAAGGAAGCCATGGAAACCATCACATGACCATATCCTTTCCTTTTGCATGTGATCATGTGATCATGCAACTAGATGCATGTATGTTAACATGTAGATGAGCATCTGACCATATTATTAATGACCCCAGTGAACATTACAGTATTAATCACAGGCTCCTTATCTTCTCTGTAATTCACACCCTCCCTTCAGCTAACCTGTTCCCATGCTATCCACAAACTACTCCCCCTCCCTTCAGCTAACCTGTTCCCATGCTATCCACAAACTCCTCCCCCTCCCTTCAGCTAACCTGTTCCCATGCTATCCACAAACTCCTCCCCCTCCCTTCAGCTAACCTGTTCCCATGCTATCCACAAACTCCTCCCCCTCCCTTCAGCTAACCTGTTCCCATGCTATCCACAAACTCCTCCCCCTCCCTTCAGCTAACCTGTTCCCATGCTATCCACAAACTCCTCCCCCTCCCCTCAGGAGGTCCTGGTATTTGGCATGCAGCAGAGCCTTCTCATCAAACAGGTCCTCTATCCTCAGGTTGATGCCCGGAGCCTTCAGCCCCTAGAGCTTCATGGCCACCTCCTTAGGGGTGAGGCCTAGCTTGTGATTGTGCTGCAGGTCATCAGAGGATTCCTGAGCAGTTGGGAGCCCCAAGGTCCAGCTAGCTGTCATGTCCAGTGTGAGGATGGTGGTATGGGTGGCTATGTCCCCGTTCAGATAGAAGTGTGGGTCCCCTAGTGGCTTGATGCACTTGAACAGCATTTGGACCATTCCGTTAGGGGGCTTGGAGGAAAGGGGTGTGGCTTAGAGAAGAAAGGTGGGGCATCTCTTCTGCAAACAGCAGTGGTCCAATCAACAACTATGGGGATAGAGGGTGCTTCTTACTGCATAACTCTGCAGTACTGGCCTTTGGAAGAGTGATGATGGCATGGGCCCTACAGATACAATTAATTACATAACCTCATCCAAACATGTACACAGCAAAAAGCAACAGCCCATAACTATAACCAATAGTTACAGCCTATCTCAGCAACCAGTAGATACACCCTATCTCTGTAACCACCCCATCACTGTAACCACTCCATCTCTGTAACCAGATCTATGGGCTTCATATGGGTAGGTCATGATTTGGAAATGTTAAGGGAAGAGTGGTGTGCATCATTTGGAGAGTACCCAAAGGGAAGAGGGTACATGCATTTCAGTAGTTACCTTGAAGGATATGACTGTGTCCAAGCAACACTGATCTTGGTACCAATGATGATGACCAGTCTTGTCTTGCTGAACTGAAGGCCACAGACCAGGTGGTCATCATAGTTCTCATGGCAACGGATGGACCAACTTTGTAATGACACACCCTTCCATCTCACTAGATATAAAGCCATTTGACCATCCAACTGTGGGAGGGAGGAGGTGATAGTGGGATGTGCAAATCCATACATCATCCCATCACATGCACATATCCAAGTACTTACACTCACATCATCCCAGCACACATATCACCCAGCACTTACATAATCCCAACACACATATCACCCAGCACTTACATCATGTATGTGATACAGAAGGATGGGGAGGAGAGAGTGAGGAAGGATGGGGAGGAGTGAGGAAGGATGGGGAGGAGTGAGGAAGGAATGGGATATACATACCAACAGATGAAGATGCTTCTCCCCCTACTAGTCTGGTATCCTTGGAAACACTCCATTGGATAAGGAGGGAAGGAGGAGCCCCTTAGAGGGGATGGAGGGTGCTTCTTACTGCATAACTCTGCAGTACTGGCCTTTGGAAGAGTGATGATGGCATGGGCACTACAGATGTAAAGTAAAGCAATTAATTACATAACCTCATCCAAACATGTACACAGCAAAGAGCTACAGCCCATATCTGTAACCAATAGATACACCCTATTTCTGTAACCAATAGATACAGCCTATCTCTGTAACCAATAGATACACGGTCCTATTACGTAAACCATGTGTGTACAAATGTGTACAGCATATGTCATGTGTGTGCATGTACATACATTGTAAGTGTACCTGCCTGCATCTGCTAATGCTGTTCTTCATGGGTCGTTTGAACCATGAACCACTCACAAACACTATCTGCAAGGATCAGCAACATACATGTAGTCATTAGTGGCCTTCCAAGGTGATGCTGCTCCTTCTGCCCTCCTGTTCTTCCACCACAGCAAGCCAAGCATGAATGAGCATTCAGACAGCTCTTTCTAAATGAAAGCAATTAAAGGGTAGTAATGTACAGAATATGTATCTGCGTACTTCCATTGTCAAATTCTTGGGGGATCACTCCACTGAGTCACACAGAGATTGTTTCGGGAGAAAGCAAAAGAAAGCCTTCCTCTGTCTGATCACCCCCTGTAATGGGAGTATGACACGATCACCATACACACAAGGTCATGCACACCTCAAGTAATCACACTGATTAGTGCGCTCCATGTGATGCCTGTGCTTTTCCAGTCTGCCCATTCCACTTCATACTATTAGCCTACACTTGGAGGCAACAACACAAAACAGGTTACACCAAGGCAAGTTTAACATAAATCATATTCATTCAGGTGGTAGGAGTAAAGACCGGCATACATGGGACGACTTCTTATCGGTTTGTCACATGCAACTCGAATGAATAGTTCCGTAATTGTTTAGTTTACTGATGGTTGTGGAACATTTGTCCATTTTCATTCGAGTTGCATGCGACAAATCGACTAGAAGTCGCCCTGTGTATGCCGGCCTTTATGATAACTGCAAAAAGGTTATCATAGTCCTACCACCTAAATGAATATGATTTATGGTAACCACATAGACAATAAACAAATACATACACAAATGCCATAACCATGTCAAGGCGTTTACCCCTACATGGATATGTAAAGAAACACAAAAGCTGATCAAATCAAGGCATTTCCCTCTCATTGAATCAGACGTAACACACATGCAATGCAATGATTTGCTTCAAGGCATTTCCCTCTACACAAATCATGCCTGCAGACAAACATATCCTGATCAAATCAAGGCATTTCCCTCTCATTAAATCAAGATGCAACACACATGCAATGCAATGATTTGCTTCAAGGCATTTCCCTCTACACAAATCATGCCTGCAGACAAACATATCCTGATCAAATCAAGGCATTTCCCTCTCATTGAATCAAGACGCAACACACATGCAATGCAATGATTTGCTTCAAGGCATTTCCCTCTACACAAATCATGCCTGCAGACAAACATATCCTGATCAAATCAAGGCATTTCCCTCTCATTGAATCAAGACGCAACACACATGCAATGATCCGCTTCGAGGCATTTACCTCTACACAAATCATGCAGACAAAGAGATCCTGATCAAATCAAGACATTTCTCTCTCATTGAATCAGGCTATAAATACATGTACATGCAGATGCTAAATCCAATTCAAGGCTTTTACCTCTACATGGATCGGGCTACAAGACACACAATACAGCTGCTCATTCACTTACCTTTTGTAGATCAGGCATGAATACAAAACAGTTTACTTGTTTCCTTTTGTAATCCGTTCAGGCCCATTGCAACATGTTGCCTGCAGTACCTAGTGGAAAATAATTTACTGTTGAGTAGCTTTGCTTTGAAATGATTTAAATCAAGAGAAGAAACACTAAACTGTCAACATTACATCTTAAGATTCAGACATTCTTTGTATGTGTATGTTTGTATTCAGAATGATTCACTAACATTCAAAAGCAACATGCATGTAAATGGTTGGCTGGTAACTTTAAACATTACTAGAACTGACACTTTAGTTGCACATGGCTAAGGAGAAGAGCACACAACAGGGTAGTGATTATTATGAATTATAACATATTGCGATATGAAAATACACAAAGAACAACAAAAGGCTGTCAACCAGTAATGACCAATGAAGCTCACCAATATAATATAGCCTAACATGTAACAGACAGCTCACTAACATAGCCTAACACATAACAGACACTTCACCAACATAGCCTAACACATAACAGATACCTCACCAACATAGCCTAACACATAACAGACACCTCACCAATATAGCCTAACACATAACAGACAGCTCACCAACATAGCCTAACACATAACAGATACCTCACCAACATAGCCTAACACATAACAGACACCTCACGAACATAGCCTAACACATAACAGACAGCTCACCAACATAGCCTAACACATAACAGACACCTCACGAACACAGCCTAACACATAACAGACACCTCACCAACATAGCCTAACACATAACAGACACCTCACGAACACAGCCTAACACATAACAGACACCTCACCAACATAGCCTAACACATAACAGACACCTCACCAACATAGCCTAACACATAACAGACACCTCACCAACATAGCCTAACACATAACAGACACTTCACCAACATAGCCTAACACATAACAGACACTTCACCAACATACCCTAACACATAACAGACACCTCACCAACATAGCCTAACACATAACAGACACCTCACCAACATAGCCTAACACATAACAGACAGCTCACCAACATAGCCTAACACATAACAGACACTTCACCAACATAGCCTAACACATAACAGACACTTCACCAACATACCCTAACACATAACAGACACCTCACCAACATAGCCTAACACATAACAGACACCTCACCAACATAGCCTAACACATAACAGACAGCTCACCAACATAGCCTAACACATAACAGACACTTCACCAACATAGCCTAACACATAACAGACACTTCACCAACATACCCTAACACATAACAGACACCTCACCAATATAGCCTAACACATAACAGACACCTCACCAATATAGCCTAACACATAACAGACACTTCACCAGTGCTTACCTCTCCAGCAGTGAGTTCAACATTTGGGGAGAAAGTGGAAGGGCAGTAGATCCAACAGTGGCTTCAATCCTCCCTTGGAGCTGTGGCTGACGATGATAACTGGGAAGGGATCAGAGGAGAAACAGGGTAAGTATACATGTAGGGTTCAATGATCACAGAAGCCATTATTCATGACCAATGCACGGGTTAGGATTCCGGTCAGAACGGACGAGGACACGTGTTATGAATATATAATTACCAGCGAGTTCAAACTTGTGGCTTTTACATATAACAAATACGGAGTTGGATGAACCACAACCACCCGCTACTCGCTAGTCTGCTTCTGCTCACGGCCCACATCGACCACAGCCGAAAACCTACCTTCCCCCCTTGTGTGATAACACGCCTGATAGAACGACGATATACGCGCGCTTTAGCTAATTCCTAGTAATGAGCTCACCTGTGACTAGTACCTGCATTTTATACTTCGCGCTATTGATTAAGCCGCATGCAGCTCACAAACTAAAACGTCATGCACTGATCGCGTGACTGCACTGAAAGCCAAGTCTTTTTTTTAAATTAATGTTTTTAATCGTAGATCAATAGTTTTACGAATCAGATCGCCACAAACCAGAAGAGCTCATTGTGCGTGAGTCGGTTTGCATGAGTTTTTTCTAAGGGTGTGAGCAAAGAAATGCCGCTTGTGCATACATATAAGTTATTACTAGTATTGGGGGGGGGGGGGGGGGGGGGGGGGGGGTAGGTGTGTGGGTGTGTCAGTGGAGTGGTAAAGGAGGGGCAGGGGGGCCAACTGTCCCCCCACCTTTACACCAGCGATACTACAGATAGATGTGAAATTGCAATATTTTTAAAGCGTTGGCTTCTGCAATGCTAGACCTATTTAACATAGTAACCCGTGCCTACTGTCTACAGCTAGCTGGTCTAAATGACGTACATGTTTTACTATATTTGAGTCTAGATGGAAATGATTTTTTGAACGCTTAACACACATTATCATACCAGTGGCTTAATCATACATGTCCAAATCAATGACCCCTATGTACTTATAACTTCGAGGAGGTGTGAACAGATACATGTATAAACTTCTCACCTCTCAAGTAGGCATCTGCCCACATGGAGGTCTGCTTGTAAGAGGCCTCGTAGTCTATCTTCAAGCCGAACCTACAAAGTCATCAGATATTCCAATGTTAATAAGCAATATTGATAAGCTTACTTGTGTTATGTGCTGGCCTGTATGAGATGTATGTCAAGTGGTCAGTAAATGCCATACATGTTCTTACTTACCTCTCACAAGTTCTTACCATCACTTGAAAGCTGACATCATGATTGAATCAGTTGATGCACAGTCAGTGATGTGCAGGTGTATTGTTTTGTATTGCTTATCAGTATGATTTTATAATTATGGTGAATGAATGATAATCACCTTTGACATCAGTTCAAAAAATAATAATACATGTATGGCCATATTAAGAATAATGCAAGCCTTAGTATAAATTGACATGAATTTGTTTAACTTTTAAGGTCTAAGTTTATAAATGCTTGCCTTACTGCTCACACCATAGAATTCATATCATTACATGCACACATTACCATACCAGTGGCTTAATCATACTACAAAGTACTTATAACTTCATGGCATGCCGGAGCAGGTCTGAACACATGCAAAAATAACTGTATATGTAATGTATAAATCACGGTCAGCTAGTGAGGGTCTGGGAACCTCACAATGTATAATCACAGTCAGCCTGAGAACTGGATCTCATCACCCGATCTATTGTTTAGCAGCACCCGCCAACCTGTGCATTGTTATTTTGTTCAAAATTATATTTATACCTGTGCATTGGTGACAAAATCAATTTTTGGTGTGACTTTACTCTGGCATGAGGAAACTATGTCGGTCGCGCTTGCACTTGTTGGAGATAGTTCCCTCACACAGATACATGTATAAAATAGTATGTGACTTAGCTCACCTCTCAATTCGGCATCGAAATACCCACATGTACATGTCCATGATTAGGTCTGCATGTCAGAGGCCTTGTGGTCTATCCAAAAGCCAAACCTACAAATTCATCAGATATTTCAATGTGCAATATTGACAATAAAGCTTACTTGTGACAAGTGCTGCCCTGTTATCACGATTATGCAGCATGTGACCTGCATGAGAGGAATGTATGTCACAGTGGTCAGTAAATGCCATGCATGTACTTACTTACCTCTCACATGTTCTTACCATGACTTGAAAGCTGACATCATGATTGAATCAGTTGATGCACAGTCAGTGATGTGCAGGTGTATTAGCAAATTTGTTTTGTATTGCAGATATTTTGTCAGTATGATTTTATAATTATGATGAATAAATGATAATCATCTTTGAGATAAGTATGGCCATATTAAGTTGAGAATAATGCAAGCCATAGTATAAATTGACATGAATTTGCTTAACTATTAATGTAATTCAAGTTGCATTGACTACAGACATATTACTTTTGTGGTGTGTGTGTGTGATGTTGTTTAATGCATGGTTAGATGTCTGCCTGGACATGTTGCTGTTGGGCAGTAGGTTATCATCTTACAATATCTACAATAGTGGTATTGTTGATGATTGGTTCCAGTTCTTGGTCTATGCAATAGTCATTTCTCTTGGCAGGGTGTTATGTTTAGTGCGTTTATGGAGTGTGTGCGTGTAGTGTGTGTATATATGTGCATGATATATAATGTCTTTCAATCCTCCACAGGTTGAAGGTATGTTACCGAGTGCTTACTGCTTGGAACATCAGACCCACAGGAAGCCTGACAAGAGCCAGACAGGGTGCATGGGTATCAGCGTGGCAACATGATGGTGTTGGAGGCCATGCTGCCTGTACGGCACCATGAGGGCAGCCTTCAGGGGACATCCTGTGCTCTCAGTGTCCCCAACGGGGGAGAGAAGAAGAGAGGGTGTCCATGTCCCATCAGTGAGAGTATGTGGCAAAGTGGATGACCACCTTCTGTGAACCTATCTACATGTGCCATGTCATTTGTCACCTGAATCAAAGGTCATGTGAACCAGAACATTTGCCTATAGGGTACAATGTGTGGACATCAGAACTTTATAGGTACACTAATCGTATTCATCACACTTCAAATCCTACATAGGACCTACTAACGTAGGTCCTGATATGTACTTCATGCAATAAACTAATTGCCTGACAATAGTAGTAGATCACAAACACATTATCCAAATCCATCCCTCTCTTTTCCTATCATGTACTTGGACTTCCACCTCCTCCACCTCCCCTCCCCTTCTCCTCCTCCCCTTCTCCTCCTCCCCCTCCCACTCCTCCCCCTTAAACAGATGCTCAGGGTGGTGAACATGGGCTATTGGAGGTTCCTGAGGCAGCCCCTGTTGTTAGTAAAAAGAAGACTTCCAGAAGAGGAAATCAGAGAAGGCGTAGAAGCAAGACACCTGGAGTTAGCCTACTACTAATGTTGTAGAATGGGCTGTGTGTATAAATGTGCATAGGAATGGTGAAGGTTTGTATATGTTGAGCAGGAAAGCGTGTACTGTGTTATATCCATCATCGTTAGCAAAGGTCATTTACACTGATAGCAGAGGATGGTTGACAATCAGGTTAGTTTGTGAAAGCCTTTGGAGAGGAATATAGGAGAGTGGCAAATGCATTTTGAAATGTGGGGGGAAAGATATAAACTTGTTATATCCCCGATCCCGGATGAAACATAACATAAATTGGACATCCCTATTTATACATATGACACCTATAAACCTGAGATCACAGTACATTATAACACCTAGGTCCAGGTTACAGTCTGAATAGGATTAGGGTCTGCCATGTCATTCTGCATGCCTAACATTACATAAACTGTGTTTGCTGGAGGTGTGATAGTCAGGTTATCACTAAACTACATCGACTTACGGTACCCATTGAAACCAGCAATTATTAATAATTATATCTAATTTCACTACAACATTCCAACTGGATGAGATAGCAAGCATTTTCACCTGAAAGAAACAAGTGGTTCAGAGCAGGGTTTTATCAAGGCAGTGGCAAATACCCCCTAGCAAAACAACAAATACACACAACTGCTGATCTTTTCTATTCCATTTATCAATTCTAATAAATCTTCATTGCATTCATGAACATAATGTAAAGTGACCGATTCTCAATATGTTACACGTGAACTTCTGAGGCATAAATTTGTGGCAAGGAAGATTGTGCGCCATTCTGGCAGCCCATAAAGCCACTGTATGGCCAAATCATGCAAGGACAAAAGATCCAATGCAGAACACATGCAAAATTAAGTATTTCCAAATGAAGCAACAAAAAAAAAAAAAAAAAAAAAAACTTTTATCTTTTAAAAGGATTGTGCTAAGGAGTCTAACACACTATTAATTGTGTCCAATTGTTCAAACATATTTCTCAAGTCATTCTCACAAATTTCAGTTGGAAGAGCATCTTTAATTGCACTGCCATCAGCATGTACTTTGGTAGACATTTCAACTTCCTTTTTGAATTCAGACTCCCATTGAATATTACACAGCTGTTGAGAGAAATACCAGCATCCATGCTACATCACAGCAAGGGATCTTATACTGTTTTATTTTTTGTGGCCAGCAAAATTACCCACATTCTGGGCTTTTACATTTTATTACTATAAAAATTCTATGTGGAACAGAACAGTGTATCTTCGTAACGATACAGCCTTCTCTCGATGTGGAAAACTATTTTGGTGCTCTAATTATTTTCTACACTGTGAGTGCAAAGATCGCTAACCCAACAGTCAGAATTCCGCATTTCTCCATGTGTGAGTGTTGAAAATGCATCAGTCAGATGTAGATAGAGGAGTCCTTTACCTATTATTGATTTGTTCTGTTGGTTAATTTTCATGTCATCCGTTATGGAGATACAGTTGATCAAACTAAGTGCACATTTTCTAACTGGATTCAATTTGGGCTAATCAAGAACAATTTATTAAGTGTCCTTGGGCAAATCACACCCCACTCAATGTATGGGGATATGGTGATTGTATCATTGGCGCGAATTGAGCGCACATAGTTTGTTCAACTGTATCTCCATAACAGATGACATTTAAAAAAATCAACAGAACTAATCAATAGGTAAAGGACTTCTCTATCTACATCCCAAATTTGACGCGTTTTCAACACTTGTATGCTGAGAACTGAGTGTGGAAATCTAACTGGTTAGGGTAGTGACCTTTGCACACATGGCGTAGAAAATAATAAGAGCACGAAAATAGTTTTCCATATCAAGAAATGATGTGGAAACAAGTGTGTGAAATTTGAAAGGAAAAGGTTGAAGATATACTGTTTTGTTCAACGTAATATTTTTATAGTGATAAAATGTAAAAGATGCCAGAAGGGTGATTTTGCATCCCATATTATACATGTATAATGGGACAGAGAAAATGGTGATAGCCTTTTTTGAGAAAGTACACGGCAATCCTTTACACACTGAAAATCTGACCAACTACACATGAAGGACAGAGTTTTTTAATACATCAGTTTTATAGTCGCGGTAAGCATACTGTTCAGTTTCTTGTTCTGTTGTCCTGAAAAGTGTTATGAACTTTCTATCACAAGCAACACATACAAATATATTGCGGGTTAAAGAGTGTGTTTTAGTAATCTGATTTTTTTGTACAACTTGAAAAGGGAGGGACATTACCACATTTTCCATAATATATATGGAAATAACCCCAAGTTTCACATAATTGTGCAACATGCTTGATAAAATGATTCATACATATCTAATTTCTGAAAAATTATTAAAATTTCTATATATATCTGTTTACTTTTATTGTGCTTATTCCACTGAAACTTCTAAGAACAAGCAAAAGAAGAGTATAATGCTCGCATAGGGGCAATTAAAAATTAAGTGCCTTGTAGCTCCATGACATCTGGACAGTCAGAATTTCAATGTATAATAATAATAATTTTGTGGAGAATATATTGCACAACCAAAGAAGAACCAAAAAAAGGAGATCATTTGCTAGAAAACTGTCCCATGGGCATGCCTATAATAGAAAAGCATACACAAAAACAAAAAGTGCAACTGAACTGATAATGGAACAAAGTTTGTTGGATGCCTCAACCAATTAGTTTCAACAGCGACAAATTCCTAGCAGAATGCAACAACTATAATAGCCATACTATTAAACGTACCTCTATTTCCCATTGTCTTTTAGTACTTGCCAGTTTGCAGGTTTCATGCTTTACATCAAACGTTGACTCTTCAACAAGAGATACAGTGACCATATAAGTATCCTCCAGGATATAGGAGGTCATTGCTTTGTGTCGTATGCACTGAACCATCCAATTATCAATTTTGGTTGGCTCTTCAACTCCTTTTACCACTATATCTTGAAAGATCTCAGCTTTAAAGTTCTCAAAAAGAGGATCGTCTTTGCACATTTTCTCCTTCAGCCATAGCTCGAGCCTAAAGTCATGTTGCCTGGGTGTATGTCAAAATTAATACTAAAATATTTACCAAAAAAAAAAGTACCTCTGCAAGCAAAGGATGTCAAATATTGCTACTCTCTGTCCATTTATAATTTCTAGAATTTCTGCAGTCCCATCATTAAACATAATCTGAACATTTACTTTCCTTTTGTCCTGATCAGCTTTTCCTTCTTCAAGGTAGATATAGCAGGTCTCAACAGTGCGATAAACATCATACCTGCTCTTCAGCTCCTTTTTCAGCCTCTCCACCAACAGGTCATTGTTTATACCAGCATCCATCCTTGACAACAAAGTGATTACACTAGGTAAGTTACAACACATGACTAAAGCCTAAACAAGGACATGCACATAACCAACCTTGTAAATATATATGTGATTGTCACATGACATAAGCACATGACTAACCTTGTGGTGGTATTAGGATTACAAATTAATTCCTCCAAATCATGTAGTTTCATGACTTCAGAAATGTACTCATTTGGCAAACTATACCACTTCTTCTTTCCAAGCCTACATAGGAATGTACAATTTTGATTTAATTCTCGCCCTGGGCCAAATCATGTAATATTTAATAAGTCTAGCATGGCTAATTAAATTGATTTGTTGGTTCCACTGGACTCGTCAGTAGTTCAGTCTTAATTTCATTGCTGCTGTGTTTTAATGCTATATAAAAATTCTTGCAAATCAGTAAAGTATGGATATACTACATGTACACTGATGAGCAAAGATATCATTACACTGCATCACTTTAGCTGAACATACCTTACCAGCTCTCTGCACGAATCACTTCGCTCACATTACCTTGCCTCTAGTTTTAGTTCTTGAGTATCTTGCGTATAATTGCTTCTTGCCCATTCTCGGGCATCTTGGAGCTTTTTTACTATCTCATTGTAACTACTGATTAATCTATAAATACAAAATGATAAATGCTCTCTATTATCATGGATACAAATTAAACTGACCGAAAATCTCTTAGCTTGGGACTTGATATTGCATCAAATTCATCTTCTCCATCATGACCTTTCTTAATGTGTGTGTGCATGTGTGTGTGTGTGTGTGCGCGCGCATGTGCGTGTGTGTAAGATGTTTATTAGTGCCAAGTCCTGTTACACCAAGTATAGTTACATCATTATCCAATTGCAGCACATATGATGGCTGATCTTTGTAGCTGCAAAATTTAAATTGCGTTTCGACAGTGATTCCGCCAGGGCAAAGGAAGGTCCACATACGTAACTGAAACAAAATAAAAGACAGAGAAGAACTTTTAACATTGACACACGTGTAAGCTAAGTTATAAGAGCATATCACCTTTCGTTGCTTCCTGTCGCTCAAGCCAGGCAACTTACGAACATCCACGGGAAGGTAGTCTGGTATCTGCACGTAGTCTGCGTACTCTCGTTGTGCGGAGTTTCGCTTTCCACTCGTTTGTGACGATGCACTTCGGTCATGATACTGCTGCATGGCTTCGACAGGCATGTGCGAAAAGGGTCCTTTATGGACTTGTGCTTGTGGAACGCCGTCGTGCGGATTCCGGCACTTCGGTCCGAACGAGCATCTTCCTTGCAAATAGTATTTACACACACTAGACATTTTAACTTGCAACACCCGGCTGTAGCTGGCTCACGGCTGTTACAATTGGACAAAAAGGGTCATAATTAGAGCACAGGAAAAAGATTTACGGTTCAACAACCTCATTAAAGTTTCAACTTTTAAGGTTTCCGCAGCCAATCGATCTAATGCGAATAAAATTGCAACAAACGAACTAGTCCTCTTATTAGATTTAGCCTCACGCTCGAGTGGCGCACTGCGTTTCGTTCCGCGCATAAGATGGTTCTTTTTAGGCGGGAAAAGTAGCATAAAATCACGACTGTGTAGCTTTTTTTCCGCCCTTATATATGCTGTCGGTAAAAAAACAGCTTATAGTGGTATCTTTGCCAGGTAAGAATATGTTTTCAGTCCGTGGTGCCGCGTCTCCTACGCCCTGCTTTAGTTATTATATCGCACATTATTACCCAAATTATGAATAACGCGCACCACAAGGCATCACTAGATGATCTGTGCCGAGTGTGCGCCAAAACCAGAGCCACCATACAGCTGTATCTCCTATGCTGACATGTTTCTGGCTTTTAACATCAACATTCTTGTTGATACACCTGAGATCCACCCCCAAATAGTTTGCACCTTCTGCTTAATTAAAGCTCACGTGTTCTTGTGGCAAAAGAGCTGAAGAATCACTTCAAGTGCTATGTTCACACTTGTAAGGTATGCAAATGGTTTCTTTTGAGTACCCCTCACTCTATGCAACATAAAACTGAAATGATCACCCCACGAGCCTTGATGAGTGGCATTGGATGGGTGTGTGTGCATTGGGGGGGGGGGGGGGGGGCATCGGATAGGTGTGCGTGGAAGGTATTGGATGGGTATGCATGGGGTGTACGGAACATTGATGACGTTAAGTAATTTTGCTCACGTGATCTGTTATTGTATTTGATTATTAATTATACATTGTGTGGGAAAGGAATCGTGAGGCACGCGCGCTCTCGTAGAACGTCGCTCTGAGGGACCGGCAGATTTGTTTGGTTTCGTACATGGTCCTTCGAGCCGGGACTTCAGGGTCGAGCGGAAATGGAGGAGCAGCTCTCGCGAAAACGACGAGTGCGTGCAGGCCACAGAGCGTCGGTAAGTCGCATTATTTCCCAAGTGTATGAAAATATGGAGGGTTCAGACGACCCGGAACGCAAACTACCCAAGGCAAGGCAACAAGACAACGCGCTAAAGGAGAAATTACAAGTACTCCGTACGTTGGACAGTGAAATTCTGGAACTGACTGTTGCAGATGACGACGTAGTGGAGGAGATTCAAAAGGCTGACGAATATGCAGAAAGGTTACAGCTGGCGTTGATAGACCTTGAAAGAGTGCTGAAAGAGTCGAAAAGCCGTCCTTCGTCTCCGGGTGTGCGTCAACCAGAAAACCGTCCATTGTCTCCGGGTGTGCGTCAACCAGAAAACCGTCCATCGTCTCCGGGTGGGCGACAATCAGGAATGTTCGGACAAGAGCAGGTAATCGTAAATGGAAGTGAACAGACCAGCCGCTCAGCGATTCGTGGTACTTCTACTAGATCTGAATTTAAAGCTGAACCATGGGCTGAAGTAGCAGGATACTCGCAAGTAAATCGTGAAATGATTGCCTCTCCAACGAACCTATCTATTGAAGCTTGTGAGTCTCAAAGCAACTATGGACACAACACTCGACCAAGAATCAAATTACCAAAGTTGACACTGAGGAAATTCAATGGGGACATAACGAATTGGATAACGTTTTGGGACTCCTATGAGTCTACTATCCACCTCAATCCAGAGCTCAGTGCTGTCGACAAGTTTAATTACTTGACATCTCTTGTTGAGAAGACTGCAGCAGAAACCATTGCAGGATTATCCGTGACCTCGTTGAACTATGAAGAGGCAGTGGCTTTGCTGAAGAAAAGATTTGGAAATCCGCAGCAAATAGTAAACAAGCACATGGATCAACTCCTGAACCTTGAACCTGTCACATCATACAATATCAAGAGTTTGCGAGGGTTATGTGATCAAGTGGAATCCAATGTGCGAAGTTTAAAGTCTTTAGGGGTTTCATCTTCATCATATGGCTGCTTATTGTCATCCATCATGATGAGCAAGCTTCCACAGGATCTCAGGCTTGTTGTCAGTCGCAAGATTAAGGATGACAAGTGGAACTTGGAAGAAGTCATGAAAGTCATTGAGCATGAAATCGATGCCAGAGAAAGAGCAGGTGTTAGTGCTGGAATTACGCTGCCTTCATCAGGAGCACCCAAGAAGGCATCTAAGGAACTTCACACTGCGGCGGCGCTATTGTCCAGTGAGCTCAGCACGGCATGTGTATATTGTGGCCAGTCCCATTCAGCAAATTCATGTCGAATAGTGACCAGTGTTGATACTAGGCGACAAATACTTATGAAAGCAGGAAGATGCTTCTTGTGCTTAAAGAAATTCCATAAGAGCAGAGACTGTCGATCTGGTGCCAAATGCTCCACATGCCAGGGCAGACATCACAGTAGCGTATGCAATAAAGATCCTTCGATCCCTTGTCAAGTTGCCACTCCTACACCTTTGTCTGTGTCTGGGCGTGAAAATGGTACAAGGGGAGTGCAAGGTGGAATTGATGGTGGTTCAAGGAATACTCAACCGTCAGTGGTGTCAATGTTTGTAGATGGCCGGACTTCGGTGCTACTCCAAACTGCACGAACTGTAATGCATCACCCTCAAGTACCATCACGCTCCGTTCCAGTTAGGATGATTCTTGACACCGGCAGCCAACGGTCCTACCTGGCACTATCAGTGAAGGAAGCTCTGTCTTTGGATTCTCAATGCACTGAAAACATGTTAATCAAAACGTTTGGTGCAACAGTTGAATGTCGGCGTTCCTGCGATGTTGTTAGGGTAGCTGTGAGAACAAAGAACAAAAGCCTGCTGGAGTTACAGTTTTTGACAGTTCCTCTGATTTGTGAGCCTCTATCAGGACAACCAATTTCATATGCAGTCGAGCGTTATCCACACCTGTCAAACCTGGAACTGGCGGATCCTGTTCATCACAGTAGTGATAATATGGAGATTAACGTCCTGATAGGATCTGATCAGTATTGGCAAGTGGTGACCGGAAACATCCTGCGTGGAGTTAGCGGTCCAACTGCTATCGAAACAAGATTTGGATGGGTTTTGTCTGGACCTGCAGAAGGAACCGTCAATGATAGTACTACCATAAATCTTGTTCAGTCATCTCACGTGCTTCATCTGAATGTGTCTTCCAACCAGTGCAATGATACCAATCTAGACAGCGTATTGAAAAGATTCTGGGATCTTGAGTCTTTGGGTATTGTCTCAGACGAGCCTTCTGTGTATGAGAAATTTATGGAAGGAATTATCTTTAACAATACGCGGTATGAGGTGCGTCTACCTTGGAAGGATAAACACACAATACTCCCTGACAATTATGAGCTTAGTGAAACAAGATTGTGAGGCCTACTGAGGCGTCTCAAGCAAGATCCACAAGTCCTCAAAGAATATGACACAGTCATTAGAGAACAAATCAACAATGGCATTGTGGAAATTGTCAAGGAACCCTGGAACAGTGAAATTGGGCGAACTCACTACATCCCACATCATCCCATCATCCGAAGAGACAAAAAGCACAACAAAACTAAGGATTGTGTACGATGCATCTGCTAGATCGGGTGGTCCATCCTTAAATGATTGTTTGTATACAGGTCCAAACTTTGGGCAAAGTATCCTTGAGATTCTTCTTCGTTTTCGGATACATAGCATTGCATTGATTGGAGACATTGAAAAGGCCTTCCTTATGGTCTCAGTAGCGGCGCAGGATAGAGACGTACTACGTTTTCTTTGGATACAAGATATCACCAAGGATTTGCCGCGAGTAGTTGTACTTCGATTCACGCGTGTAATGTTTGGTGTGTCAGCGAGTCCATTTCTATTAAATGCAACACTTAAACATCACATTGAGAAATACAGAAAGGAGGATCCATCATTTGTTGACACCTTCACAAGATCGCTGTATGTGGATGATATAACATATGGAGCAAATGATGATGTTGAAGCATACAAGCTGTACAGCAAGTCCAAATACAGGCTAGCTACAGGAGGATTTAATTTGAGGAAGTTCGTTTCCAGTTCAGCTGCATTACAGGCGAGAATCGATCGTGAAGAACAACAGTTTTGTAGTCAAAGTACAGTGAAATCATTGATAATGGAGGAAGACCAGTCTTATACTAAGGCAATTCTTGGAGACACTTCAATGCATTCACTGACTCATAAGGTGCTTGGAATTCCGTGGGAACCTGCTAGTGACAATCTTCTAGTGGACATTAGCCATGTCTCAAGGTTGGCAAAGGAAGTGCATCCCACAAAGAGGAATGTAGTCAGTGTCGCAGCTGGAATCTACGACCCATTAGGGATTATTTCACCTACCACAGTGCAGCTCAAAATGTTTGCTCAAAAGCTATGTAAAGCAAAGATAGGCTGGGATGATGCACTCACTGGAGTCTTGTTGTCAAGTTGGGAATCATTGGTTAATAATTTGCAGCAAGTAAATTCCTCGGTTCTATCTTTCTGGGGTTGACAGGTCGTCAATACAGTATGGCCTACATGGGTTTTCCGATGCATCTGTTGGTGCATATGCTGCAGTGGTCTACTTGAAAATCCGAACACCTTAAGAAACTGTCGTGCGTTTCATAGCATCAAAGACTAGGGTAGCCCCTGTTCATAGTGAAACCATACCAAGACTTGAACTTCTTGCAGCACTTCTCTTGGCCAGATTGATATCAACAATTTCCAAGGCTCTGAGCCCTGAAATGTTTCTAGAGCCACCCACATGCTATACTGATTCACAAGTGGCACTCTGTTGGATCAAGGGTCAGAAGCATGAATGGAAGCAGTTTGTCCAGAATCGTGTCATCAGTATTCGGGAACTTGTACCAACAGAACTGTGGAGGTACTGTCCAGGGACCACTAACCCAGCGGACATCCCTTCCAGAGGCATGAGTTTAGAGGAACTAATGAAGACACCATTGTGGTTAAATGGTCCTGCTTGGCTTGTGGAGGGTTTGGAAAATGGTGTCCTGGAAACTACCATGTCACAAGAGTGTCTGGTGGAAATGAAACCCACAACAGCCAGTGCAGATGAAGCAACCACATTCATCCTGTTTGTCCCCAAGTTGGATATGGTATTCCACTGCAAAAACTACAGCAGCTTAACTCGGCTATTAAGGGTCACAGCATACGTCTGGAAGATCGTAGAAGTATTGAAGGCGAAGGTGAAGAAAAGTGGTGATGTGAGCACACACTTATCTACTGAAGACATAGCCAGGGCAGAGCTGTATTGGGCGAAATTGTCCCAAGATATGCTGAAACAAGATCCAAAGTTTAGTACATGGAAACTGCAATTTGGATTGTATATGGATAGTGTGGGATTGTGGAGATGTGGTGGTAGATTGAGTAATTCCGATCTTGCTGAATCTGCAAGGCATCCAGCATTATTGCATCACAATCATCACTTTACAACCCTTGTGTTAAGGGACTGTCACAAGAGAATAATGCATGGAGGTGTCAAAGAAACTCTTACTGAATTTAGATCACACTACTGGATTATCAAGGGAAGAGCAGTTGTGAAAAGGTTGCTGCATAGTTGCACCGTGTGTAGAAGGTTTAGTGGGAAGATGTATTGTGCTCCGCCAGTACCACCATTGCCGGAGTTTCGTGTACAAGAATCAGTTCCATTTTCCACCTCAGGAGTGGACTTTGCTGGACCTCTATATCTGAAAGGTGTAGAAACAAAAGTATGGATAGCACTCTTCTCATGTTGTGTTACCCGAGCAGTGCACTTGGAGTTGGTGCCCGACATGACGACAGATTCCTTTATACGTTGTCTGAGGCGGTTCATTGCAAGGAGAGGTGTTCCCAAGAAAATGATCTCTGACAATGGAAAGACCTTCAAAGCAGCAAGCAAGGTTATTTCAGCAGTTTTGCAGGACCCAGGAGTGAAATGTTGGGTTGCAGGTATGCATGTCACATGGTCATTTAACTTGGAGAAAGCTCCTTGGTGGGGGGGATTCTTTGAAAGGATGGTAAGATCAATGAAGGCCTGTCCGAAGAAGGTTATTGGCAAAATGAAGCTCTCCTATGATGAGTTGTCAACTGTTCTCACAGAAGTAGAAGCAACATTGAATTCAAGGCCTCTTACATATGTCTCATTGGAGGATCTGGATGAACCCCTGACTCCATCTCATTTACTTGTAGGGCACAGATTAAAGAACCTTCCAGACCATTCGATTTGTCATGATGATCCTGAGTATGTACCACAAAGTTCAGCACCTGTACTCTCGAAGAGGATGAAGCACCTCAGCCAAGTATTGGACCACTTCTGGAAAAGGTGGAAAAGAGAGTATTTGGCTGAATTGAGGGATGCTCACCGATTTCAAACACAGTCGAATGGGACACATCACATAAGCGTTGGAGATGTGGTGTTAATTCACGATGATGATCACCCCAGAACATTTTGGAAGCTTGGCAAAGTGGAAGAATTAATTTCGGGGAATGATGATGCTATTCGAGGAGCATTAGTTCGTATTCGTGCAGGGAACAGCCACGCCTTTGTGAAGCGTCCAGTTCAGCGGCTTTATCCTGTTGAAGTCAGTGACGTCAAAGACACAGTTACAACTGAAGGAACAGAACACCATCAATTGCCTGTTTCTAACCAAGCCACAGCTGAGCAAGAGGCAAGGATCCGTCCTCAGAGAGCAGCAGCAATGCAGGCAAAGCAGAAGTTAGAATCATGGGCTAGAGATCTGAACAATTCCATTTAGACACAGTTGACTACTACCTAGTCAACGGGGGGAGTGTACGGAACATTGATGACGTTAAGTAATTTTGCTCACGTGATCTGTTATTGTATTTGATTATTAATTATACATTGTGTGGGAAAGGAATCGTGAGGCACGCGCGCTCTCGTAGAACGTCACTCTGAGGGACCGGCAGATTTGTTTGATTTTGTACATGGGGAGGGGTATTTGATGGGTATGCATGGGGGGGGGGGGGGGGGGGGGGCATTTGATGGGTATGCATGGGGGGCATTACATGGGGAGGCATTGGATGGGTATACATGGGGGCATTGGATGGGTGTACATGGGGGACATTGGATGGGTGTACATGGGGGCATTGGATGGGTGTACATGGGGGGGCATTGGATGGGTGTACATGGGGGGGGGGGCATTGGATGGGTGTACATGGGGGCATTGGATGGGTGTACATGGGGGCATTGGATGGGTGTACATGGGGGGGCATTGGATGGGTGTGCATGGGGACATTGTATGGGTGTACATGGGGGCATTGGATGGGTGTGCATGGAGGACATTGGATGGGTGTGTGTGCATGACCCATGTGGGGCATTCAATGGGTGCATGTGTGTGATGGGGGCATTGGATGGGTGTGCATGGGGGGGGCATTGGATGGGTGTGCATGGGGGGGGCATTGGATGGGTGTGCATGGGGGGGGCATTGGATGGGTGTGCATGGGGGGGGGCATTGGATGGGTGTGCATGTGGGGCATTGGATGGGTGTGCATGTGGGGCATTGGATGAGTGTACATAGAGCATTGGATGGGTCATGGGTGTACATGTGGCCAACTTCATGGACCATGGTTCCAGTAAAACCCCAGCAGGCCTTGGTTCCAATACCACAGGCCTTGGTTCCACTCAGACCACATTGCTTGAATACCATAGGCAGGAATGGACAGGCCATATGCACTATATGCAGGGTACTGTCTCGTGGGAGAACGGCTAGGGCTGAGTCTTTTCATAACAGCCTTGGTTGGGTTCATCCCTGGCTCCATTGCAGGAGGGTTTCACCTAATATGCATCCAGAGTGCAATCTGGCTAAGATCCATCTTTGCCAATTCGTATACAGAATATGGTGCTAAAAATAACAATATTCTGAAGGCTCACAACTTCTAGTAGAATACGCGGCACCACGAGATGACATTGGAAAATATAGAAACAACCTACTGGCTTTACACTGTTAAAATTTCAAGGTACTTTATAAGGGCGGAAACTTTACCAGGGCAACGTTTATCCTCCTGGGTCGAGAATCACCGCGTGGATTTGCAAGCTAGTGCCACATCCAGGATTGAAAGATAGCGCCAGAGATGCACATCATTAATACCAGTAGACATTGTAGAAACTGTACATAGACAACGCTTGCAGCTCCATGACATCTAGCTGGACAGTCAGAATTTCAATGTATAATAATAATCATTTTGAGGAGAATATATTGCACAACCAAAGAAAAAGGAGATCATTTGCTAGAAAACTGTCCCATGGGCATGACTATAATAGAAAAGCATACAAAAGTGCAAGCTGATAATGGAACTGACAAATTTGGTTGGATGCCTCAACTAATTAGTTTCAATAGTGCCAAATTCCTAGCAGAATACTATAATAGCCATACTATTAAACGTACCTCTATTTCCCATTGTCTTTTAGTACTTGCCAGTTTGCAGGCTTCATGCTTTACATCAAACGTTGACTCTTCAACAAGAGACACAGTGACCATATAAGTATCCTCCAGGATATAGGAGGTCATTGTTTTGTGTCGTATGCACTGAACCATCCAATTATCAATTTTGGTCGGCTCTTCAACTCCTTTTACCATATCTTGAAAGATCTCAACTTTAAAGTTCTCAAAAAGAGGATCGTCTTTGCACATTTTCTCCTTCAGCCATAGCTCAAGCCTAAAGTCATGTTGCCTGGGTGTATGTCAAAATTAATACTAAAAGATTCACCCAAAAAGAAGTCCTCTGTAAGCAAAGGATGTCAAATATTGCTACTCTCTGTCCATTTATAATTTCTAGGATTCCTTTTGTTCTGATCAGCTTTTCCTTCTTCAAGGTAGATATAGCAGGTCTCAACAGTGCGATAAACATCATACCTGCTCTTCAGCTCCTTTTTCAGCCTCTCCACCAACAGGTCATTGTTTATACCAGCATCCATCCTTGACAACAAAGTGATTACACTAGGTAAGTTACAACACATGACTAAAGCCTAAACAAGGACATGCACATAACCAACCTTGTAAATATATATGTGATTGTCACATGACATAAGCACATGACTAACCTTGTGGTGGTATTAGAATTACAAACAAATCATGTAGTTTCATGACTTCAGAAATATAATCGTATGGCAAACTATGCCACTTCTTCTCTCCAAGCCTACATAGGAATGTACAATTTTGATTTAATTCTTGCCCTGGGCCAAATCATAATATTTAATAAGTCTAGCATGGCTAATTAAATTGATTTGTTGGTTCCACTGGACTCGTCAGTAGTTCAGTCTTAATTTCATTGCTGCTGTGTCTTAATGCTATTTAAAAATTCTTGCAAATCAGTAAAGTATGGATATACTACATGTACACTGATGAGCAAAGATATCATTACACTGCATCACTTTAGCTTAACATACCCTCCCAGCTCTCTGCACGAATCACTTCGCTCACATTACCTTGCCTCTAGTTTTACTTCTTGAGTATCTCGCGTATTGCTTCTTGCCCATTCTTCAGTGGGCACTTTGGAGTTTTTTACTATCTCATTGTAACTACTGATTAATCTAAATACAAAATGATAAACGCTCTCTATTATCATGGATACAAATTAAACAGACCGAAAATCGCTTAGTTTGGGACTTGATATTGCACAAATTCATCTTCTCCACCATGACCTTTCTTAATGTGTGTGTGTGTGTGTGCGTGTGTGTGTGTGTGTGTGTGTGTGTGCATGTGTGTA
Organism: Spongilla lacustris; assembly: GCA_949361645.1. Classification (NCBI taxonomy): domain Eukaryota; kingdom Metazoa; phylum Porifera; class Demospongiae; order Spongillida; family Spongillidae; genus Spongilla; species Spongilla lacustris. The sequence goes on along the minus strand of OX442433.1, from coordinate 6,758,213 downwards.
AGATGTTTATTAGTGCCAAGTCCTGTTACATCAAGTAGTTACATCATTATCCAATTGCAGCACATATGATGGCTTCTCGTGTTTGTGATCAGGGCAAAGGAAGGTCCACACAGATTCTAGGGGGTACTGAAACAAGACTAGTGATTGCTTAGGTTGCAAATGTAATTTAAACAAAAACTACATGTAACACACTCACAACCATAGCAAATGACTTCCCCAGCAGAATCTTCACTTCCAAGAACTGCGCTGTGGCAATTACTTTGATCTACAACAACAACAACAACAACAACAACAACAACAACAAAAGACAGAAAAGTACTTTTAACGTTGACACACGTGTAAGCTAAGTTATAAGAGCATATCACCTTTCGTTGCTTCCTGTCCGAAAGTTGAAAACTCCCATGTGAATCATGTAGTCCCGTGCCGGTCAGCCAAATTCACGTGACTGTGTTAATTACATGATAAGAATTATCGAATGAAATATTTGGAATCGGGAACAAACGACTAGTAGAATACTATTGCAGTTTTTTTGACTTGGAAGGGCTGCAATAATGAGCGAATATACAGGGGCGGATCCAGGGTTTTGGGAAAGGGGGGGTCCAATAAATATATTCACACCTGGGGGAGGGTACGGGAGGGGGCGTGCCCCTCCCGTGACAGCAAGGGGGTCTGGGGGAGCGCTGATAGCTCCCCCAGTGGGGTCTGGGGCCCCAGCCGCTTTTTGCTTTTGCGTTTATTTACCATGAAATTCACAGTGATATCCATCATGCGATATCCGGATTACTAGAGCCTGCACTTGCATGGATAGCGACGAGAAAACTCTTCATTTTTCACAATGCTATGGTTCCTACTGCTACTTCGTGACGTAAAGCTTTTGTGAATTTGTGCCCGAAGCGGCGTGCACGTGGCCATGCACCAGCTACATGTCGGTCTACAAACGACTCGCGTATGTTTTACTATAGTATTAGTACTTTTAGTTTGTTTAGCTCTATAGCTACGGTAATAACCTAGGAAAAGAATCTGAGATCCATCCCATTCACGTCTTTTGATCGCTTACCTCAATTTCTGCTCACACGCACCATTCGATTGATCGCGCGATTAAATTCTAATTAACCACACATGCAAAATTAAATTTCGTTAATAGACGAGGATTTAGTTAGATCGATCTAGATCCCGCTTGGCTAGAACAATGTGCAAGCCTGCAAAGGATGGTAACATGCAGAACGCTGCATAGATTACAGTATGCATTACGTCATTCTTCATATAGGAAAGGGGGGTCCGGACCCCCTGGACCCCCCCCCCCCCCCCCCCCCCCCCCCCCTAAATCCGCCCCTGATATACCGTACTTATACCGGACAGTGTTTCTGACGTCGGGTTTGTGATCGGTAAAGGGGGCGGAACCTTAGCGGCTTAGCCTGAGTCAGTGCAGGCCAAGACGGTACTGTGAAAATGAAAAGTAAGGAAACCGCAAGGAATTACGGATATTAATTTACATTATTTAGCAAATCTATCTGCCTGGCGCCTGGCCGGAATTGGAATTCTGTATTTATAAATTAACGAATGCATAATTATAATATCCGTAATTCCTTGTTTCCTTACTTTTTACGTATTTATAAATTAACTAGTATGCTTGTTGCAGCGTTGCTTGCAATATATATAATTGTTCTCTACGTAAAAGAATCTACATGCAAGTACAAATTATCTCCCTCTGGAACAGAAAGACAAAAACGTATTAATAGTAAGGTACTGTACGTTGTCAGTTGGGCATTACATGTAGGGCAGAACCCGGCAGGGTGTCATACGTCTTGAAACAGATTCATTCCATTGCAAAATTATTAGATCGTGCGATTGAAAATCGTTCCAGAAACGAAGCCATGTCCGAACACACTATCGAAGGCCGGGTGGCGAAGCTCTTGATAGAGTGCTATCCTGACTCCCCTGAAGTGAAGACATTCAAAATCACCTCCCACAAAACAATATTGTCTTCACTCATGGAAAATCCCCTGTTATGGGTGCGGCTGTCTCGGCAAAACAGTATACTCGGCAGCTGTCCTGACGGTATTAAAGGAGCAATTCATCCGAGTTGCCTAGATATGCGACTGGAACTGTTGAAAGTAGCTCTTAAAAAGACAGAGAACATCAAAAAGTTGACTAGTGACGAAAAGCAGATGAAATGTTTGTTTTCTGACTACCTAGGTCCTGATGGCGCCATTTTACCTTCGGTGGATACCATTCCAAGTTCCAGTGAGTCTTGTGATGACCCTCCCATTCTCGAGGGGGTAATCACAGAGCTTTGGAAGACCAGTGGAGGGTGGAAGGGAGCAGTGACGAATAATCCTATCAAAAAGAATGGTCAAATCCTTGTACCTGCAAGAGGTCATCTGTTTGATTGGACATCCCCAATGCAAATGGATTCACAGCTTGGCACCTATCCGCTGCACATTGGAGATGAAGTCTGCTTTAGTCCTGCCACTTCAGACCAGTCCATAGCTCCTGGTACCCTACAGGTCACCAGGTACAACAGCTGTCTGAAGAAGGACTTTGTTGAGCGATATTTAGAGTGGCTGCTACAATATAAGGATAAGCCTCTTGAGTGCCTTGCAAGGTTATTGGACTGGCCTGCCCCTTGGACATCTGCAATCAATGAACAGGCGCTTTACAGCCATCTTTACACTGAAATACTCACCATATATAACATATGCACTACCTCTCCTGAGGTTGTTGCGGTCCATAAGGACAAGCTTGGCTTGGTAGCTTTGCTCTCTGGATCTCAATTTGTGCTCGATATTGCTAAGGTGCATAGTGCCAACATATACACTGTTGAGGAGGACAGTATTCTGTCCATGGCAGTTGGCCTACTGTGTGATGCAGTAAGAATGAAAAATGATAATAATCACCTACTGGCCAATACCATAATAGAGATGGGACAGGTGTTGGTCACAAAGCAAAAAGTAGATCTGATGAATCTGATGCAATCTTTGATTGTGTCCTTAGTAGATGCCCACTGCGTGCCAACAGTTCCTGTTGAGGCCACACCCCAAACATGGCCCCATCTTCCCACTATTCCCAGTAATGAAGAGTTCCAGAAAATTATTAAAGTTTTTGAAGATTCAAAGCCAAAGTTTAACCTTCCAAACGTGAAACAAGTGTACAGTTCAGCACTAGAGTATGGCCACACCTACTTCTCTCTCCTGAGAGCAGATTGCTATTACCCACTTTGTGAGAAAATTGCCAGACTTAAGGCAGGCAATGGCAAGGTTGATGACAGCTACTATCAAATGACATTTACTGAACTAATTCCTTCATCTCCAAAGCCAGTTCTATATAGGTTTAGGTTCAAAGGCATTAATATTAAACAACTGAGCCTCTCAAGAATATGATCCACCCTACCTGAATCATGGAAACCTTCTTTGCATAAGTCTGGATGGAAAATTTGAGAAGGATCTAGTCTGGGGAACCGTTGAAATGTTGGGCAAAGTTAGCACAACACAAGGAAAGCTGACCAAGGAGGTCAGCCCATGACATATGCATTGCAATCACGTATAAACATTATTTTATTCATATGCATCAGGGTTTATTTGATTGTACCTTATGCTGATTTGTGTAGGGAACTGTTGATGTGCAGCTGTGCTCGGATTTCAACACCCTGCCTGATGAGGAGTGTATGGAGCAGCTTCGAAGGTCAAAGAACATTCTGGCTGTTGAGAGTCCAGCCTTTTTCAGAGCATACCAACCAGTCCTTGATGCTCTGAAAGTGCTAGACTTGAGCCATCTTCACTTTCTGTAAGAGAAAGGCTTTGTGCTGTTTACTTCTACATACATAATATGCCTTTCTTTTGGCTATCTGTTTTAGAGATGACTTTTTGTGCCCTGCTCCATCCCCAAAGAGCAAATGTAATCTCATCACATCAGAGACAGAGGTAGTCTTCAAGACTGGGGAGAATGATGGGCTGGGGAAGAGGTTGGTAGCTGACCTGAAGAAGATTGCACTCCCCCTGATGTGTGTAGATGAAAGCCAATGGAATGCAATCTACCAAAGTCTAAGCACACCTATATCACTAATACAAGTAAGATGTTTTCCAGTCAATTCATATGGAGATATGCCTTTCTTCTAGGGTCCTCCAGGAACTGGCAAGACCTATGTTGGGGTTAAACTGATGCAACTGTTCCTATCATTAAGCAGTAATCCAAAGAATGCACCAATTTTAATTATGGCCTACAGGAACAAGGCTCTTGACCATTTTTTGGAGAAATGTTTGGAATGTGGTGTAAAATCAGATGATGTGGTTCGAGTTGGCTCTTATCATAGCACAGATGGTAATCCTGCAGTGACCCCTCTGTTGTTAAGCACAAAGGTTAGAGCCAAAGAGACTGAGAGGAACAAGAAACTAAAGAGGCAGCTGCACTCAATGAACCAAAGGTAGGCTTGATGAATAAGCTGTAACTTATCCTGGAATTATTATTATCATTGCTTTATTAAGAATAATTGAAGCAAGCAATGATATGGTGGAAAAAAGTAAACTAAGTTTGGAAAACTGCAGACAATACATGACAAAGGAATGGTTGAAGTCCCTTTTGCTGAAAGGCCCATCGAAGCTATTCAAGGAGGTTGAAGGTAATCTGAGGAATGCTCCAGAGGACTGTCTTAAGCTAGTCTTGAAGGTGTGTGAGTGTGTATGTAAGTGTATGTGTGTTACTTATAGGCATTCCATTAGGGAGAGGCAATGATGGGAGAAGCTGAAATGAAGAAACAAATAGAGCTGACAGGAGCTCTTAAATGTACATGGGATTTGTGGACGGGGGAAATTGTGGACCAAATCCAAATTCCAAGAAGCAGTAGAACAGAATCTATTCCAAACCAGCAGAATGAGAGCATTGAGGATGAAATTGATGAGAATGAAAGTAGGCAGGAGGAGGAAAATGAAAGGAGACTGCAATTTGACGAAGATGAATGTGACAGTTCTGTGACTGTTAAACTTGCAGATATAGAGTATTTTAATGATTCAGGTATGTGAACATGATATAGCATGTGCTGGTTAATATCACCTTTTTTTAGAGCAAACCATCTCCTGCAATGCTGTATGGGATCTTAGTACTGCTGATAGAAGGAAACTGATAGCTCAGGCTGTTAAAACAGGCTACACATTGGCGATGGAACGTTTAAAAGACTATCTGAAAAAGTATGAAAAACTACAGCAGAAATTTGAGGTTAATTTGTCAGTTTTGAAATAGCTCCCACTAATGCCATTCATGTATTTATAGACTGAAAGACAAAAGTCACAGCTGGACATATTGCAACATTCAAAGGTTGTTGGCATGACAACCTCAGGGGCTGCTATCAACCAACAGTTACTGAATGAATTAAAAGCAGCTGTTGTGTTCGTAGAGGAGGCAGCTGAAGTATTAGAGTCCAACCTTCTGGCATCACTCACTTCTCATGTGAAGCACTTAATTCTAATTGGTGACCACATGCAGCTGAAACCCAAGGTAAATATACCCTTTCATATATATTATGCAAGCCGGATGTCTCTTCCACATTGCAACAATTCTTTCTTTTAGATTGCCTGCAATCATTTAAAAGATGATGCCTTTACGTTTGACACCTCCTTATTTTTAAGATTAGTAAAGAATAAATTTCCCTACACCCTGCTGATGAACCAGAGCAGGATGAGGCCTGAGATGGTGAGACTGTATGGCCACCATTATAAGGAGCAGAAAAGAGAAAGTAATACTGAAAGACTTCAGTCTAATATGGAGGTAATGTGCATGTTTTGTGCCTTTGATATGCGTTTGATGGTATTGGTCCAAACTTCACAGCTACATGTGAAGATGTTTTAATTTGACTTGTTACAGATTGTTGGGAGCATTAAACAACTCAGTTGCATGGCAACCTCTGTGTTCTGGTGGGACCACAATAAACCAGAGAGCAGTAATGCAGGAGGACAGATCACTAATAATCATGAGGTCAAGATGGTGGTGGCCCTCTGTCTGTGGATACTTAGCTGTGGAGACCAGGATAGTATCGGCAAAGATGACATCACTGTACTAACTCCATATCGTGCACAGGTAGGTGAAAGTATATCAGCCATCATTTTTTAAATGCTCATATACTGTAGAGGAAAGCCATTGAGGATGCTCTTAAAGACAAATCCAATTTCTTATCTAATACCCAAGTACCACATAAAATCACCACACACTTGTCACAACTGAAGGTGCACACAGTGGATGAATTTCAGGTAACACAACTGCTGGCTGGTGTAAGGTACTTTAATGACAGCTATTTGGCAGGGGCATGAGTCAAGTGTCATCATTTTGAGTCTAGTAAGAAACAACAGCAAGAATAAAATCGGCTTTCTATGCGACAAACATTGTCATGTTGTGGCTGTGTCCAGACAGAAATGTGGAATGTACATAGTTGGAAGTGCAAAGTGTTTGTCAGAATCATCTCCTATTGTGTGGAAGGTATTTTATTTAACTGTGAAGTGTTTAACATTTTATTCTTATTTGTAATAACAAGCCATTCATTGCAAACCGCAAGGAACATAAAGAAATCGGAGATTCGATAGCTGTTAAGGCTGGATTGCCGTGTACCAAACCATGCAGATCACCTGAGGAACTTGAGCAGCTCATTTACACTAAGGACCAGAGGTAAATAATTCAGTGAATGTGGACTGTACAATTAATCCATTGTGTCGTGAATTACCCACTGATATCCTTGTGTACTTGTACATGTACCTGTTAATAACATGGTTTACATTGTAATGCAATTTTGTAAACTAAAACGAAGTACAAGCATGTGAAAGTCGGTGGTATATAGAATTAGAGGCCAATGCTGGTGCAATGTGTGTAAATATATATATGGGACAGTTTCCACGAAAATGGCCCTTCGTTTATAAGTATAATTATAATCATATAAAATTGCTATGTATTTGAATCGTAATAACTTCCGAACGGTTAAGGCTATCAACTTTCTATTGTCAACACTTCATACCACACCATTTCTCTACGGTAAAATACATTTTGGGGTCTTGCACTTGCTCCGTACCAGAATTGCAACGTCCGATACCACACCGGGTTCAAACCCAACATAACTTTCTGTAGGAGTTATGAAATCGCTTCAAATTCGGTTTGTAGGTGGAGAGGTCCTATACCTATCGATTTGTTCTGTTCGTTGATTTTTATGCCATCCATTACGGAGATACAGTTGAACAAACTACGTGCCCATTTTCGCGCTCGATTCGCGCCAATGATTTGGGCAAATTGCGTTCCGCTCAATGTATGGGGAGGCGGGGATTATAACATTGGCGCGAACCAAGCGGGAAAACGTGCACGTAGTTTGTTCAACTGTATCTCAGTAACGGATGGCATAAAAATTAACGAACAGAACAAATCGATAGGAATAGGACCTCTACACATACAAACCAAATTTGAAGCAATTTCATAACTCCTACAGAAAGTTATGTTGAGTTTGAACCCGGTGGGGTATCGGACGTTGCAATTCTGGCACGGAGCAAGTGCAAGACCCCAAAATGTATTCTACCGTAGAGAAACGGTGTGGTATGAAGTGTTGAAAATAGGAAGTTGATAATCTTAATCGTTCGGAAGTTATTACGATTCAAATGCAAAGCAATATTATATGATTTTATACTTATAAACGAAGGGCCATTTTCGTGGAAACTGTCCCATATATATATTATATATATATATATATGTTTTGTAGGAACTGTTACGTTCAGTGTTGCTAGATATGACTATTTCAATAATAGAACCCTTGTTTCCCTGCCACCATTACCTTCACTTTTATAGCTTGTTTCCTTAGTTTTTAAAATGCTTATACCATTGTACTGTACTTGCATGTATACTTATTACAAGCCAGTGTCAATGATACAGTAACATTCATCAAAAGTAATGTCCAGCAAACCCAACTCACCCCTTTCCTGTGCACCCTTTTTCCTAATTCTTCCCTTCTACAAATGTTTGATGGGTGCTGCAAATGTTAATTGGTGTGACAAAGCAATGTTGTACTGACATTTGCAAGCATACGCTCAGAAAGCACATCCATGTTGATTGATACTCCATCGGCTGAAGCTCCACTCCTCCTCCAACCTGAACCAAGTCTGCCTACATTTGAGAAGATGTGTGCCTTCTTAATCACCCAACCCTGTGGCTTCATTCCATCAAGATTGAGACCCGCTTTTGCCCGCGTTCACTGTCAGCCTTGCGATGTGTCATTCAAGAGAATTCTGAGGATGATATATTGCTCAAACTTTTCATGCTCCCGAAGTGTATTCTTCCACCACTTAGATGCCAGGGACATCATGACAAGCCTCTCCCAGTGGATTTTTTGTGCAACATGTGGACAGACAATGACAATGGGTTCACTCTGGAACCTGGCCAAAGACAGGGCCATCAGCCACACTGGTGAGAGCACCTCTATCATTCGCCAACACACAAACAACGTTGACATGGCCATCCCACTGGGCAGATATGGCATACATGTTTGTAAAAGCTTGTCGAATCCTGCAGACAAGCGGCATTACTTCAAACAAAGAGAACACATAAAAGCAAAGCACCCGAGCTACCCTGTACCTGTAGTTCCACTGAACTTTGTCCCATACAATAACTATTGCACTGCAACCTGACTTCAACATCTGTCCTGCGATCATTCCCTCGGACTTACGAGTCCAACACCTGCTTGATATGGCCAGCATCCCTCTTCCCACTCTCATGTGTTCTTCCCCTGGGTTAGTCATCAATATCCTTGCAGTGGCACGGTTCTTGGCTAGAGGAAGCCTAATTGCACTGAACAAGACCAAGGAGGGATCATCAGGGATGTGCACCTGACATAAGGCCAATTGCTGTCGGTGAAACCTTAAGGCAGTTGGTGAGGAAGTGCTTGTGCACTTAGCTGAAGGTCAAAGCTGATCAGTTTCCTTCAGCCTATGCAATTTGGTGTAGCATGGCATGCAGTTGCAGGAAAAATCACCCATGGGCTGAGGATCTGTTTAGAGGAGCACTGGGCTTTCAAGATGGACATGAAAATGCCGGCTTTTAGTTGTCTCCAAACAGCCAGCAGTTGTGGAGGAATGTGCCACCTTTTTCCCTGAACTTTTGCCTTGCCACGTGTCTACCTAATCTTCCAAACCAAGCTGAGCCTATTTCCAGGCACTGTCAGATACTTCAATGGCTCAGCAGAGCACAAAACGCTGCCTTATCAAAGGACACAAGGGCATCTGAAGCCAAACTAGGAGGAGTGACCCTAGTCAGGTGAACATCTTGCAAAAACCTCCACACATATGCAGCAATGTGCAAGCCACCTGGAGATCAACTCCTCCCACATCCACCAGACTTGAGAGTATTTTCTTGGATTCAGCACACTTGTTAGCAACAATATTTTTCTTGCCATGGATTACATCTTCTGTTATGGCACCCCCTAGGACAAATCAGTTCAGAGTCAGCGGTTCAACAGGGGGATCCCCTGGGTCCGTTACTTTTTGCACTGGTTTTGCAGAAACTAATTTCCAGTGTGGATGGTGATGAAGAATGTGTGGACCTCCTCTACCAGGCATGGTACCTTGATGCTGGAAACCGTCCAGCTGTGGTGTGGGCCATGCACATCATTGAAGAGATGGGACCTTTTCTGGATCTGTACATCAACTCTACCAAATGTGAGCACTTCAGCAGTAAAGGCAACACCTCTTTCCTACCAGCTGTGAAGTGCCCTGTAGGACTTTCTTCTCTCTCTTGCCACGCTGCTGCCTTCATTGCCTCACTTTTCACATCAGGCCTGGGCCTTTTCAACAATCATCATCTTCAGCAGGCAGTCATAACCTATAACTCCAAGGTTTCCTCACACCACACAATCACAGCTGAGTCAGCCCAGCTCGCTTCTCCCACTCCTTGTTGATAGCTGTCCAACAAGATTGATGAGCATAAGTTCAAATCTTTGTTGGAAGCATCCTCTCCAGCCAGCCCCTCATGCAGCTTCATGGCTATCAGTGGTTCCTTTCATGGGCTTAGGCCTACACATGGAATCCAATGAGTTCCAGATGGCAGTGAGGTAGTGGCTAAGTGTGGGTTTGTGCTTTTTTTTTTGCCCGGATGTTGCTCTTGATCCTTTGGACTTCTGTCAATGAGTTCATTTGTGTGTGAGCATAGAGAAGGGCCATAGTCTTATAGAACAGGGGCAAACCTGCAGCATTTGATGTAAACAGTAACATCACCACTCTGTCCAGCCATATTTGACGAATTCAAGCCGAATGTCTGATGCAGCATAGATACTCTCTAATGGTCCCAAATGTCAGGAATTGGCATTCCATTAACTGCTGAGACCTTGAGAATGGTTTCTCTTCACACAGAGCTGAGAGATTTCTCTTTTCATTTCACTTTAATACATGTACCATAGACCCTCCCCACCACCACCAAAAAAGGCTCGTGTTTGAACAAGCGTATTGTCATAATCTTGACTGAACACTGCTGCATGCCATTCGTCAAAATCTTGTTAGAGCACCATTTTATTCCAGAAATGTTGAAACAGGTACGCGTAGTGTTAATGATTGCGATGACAAGCTCACAAGCCTTTTATTTGGTGATGGTGGAGGGAGTGGGCTTACTCAACTGCTCACCATCCGCTCTGCACTAGATACATGTATAACCATGGGAGTCCATCACGATTTTAGAATTGATTATTTGGCATATGATATAATCATGTAACCTGTCTAGCAATAAATTGAATATGGATACCAGCAGTTATACATATTTTGCATAAAATGATTCTGACCCTGTTTCTTTATTTGATGTTATTTGTCCTGTGAAATATTATTATTTTTCTTGCTATCATTTAGTACAATACCTCAAAGCCAACACTCATATACACCAGGTAATGAACACCTCTTAAATACATGTGCATATGTTCCTTTGTTACTTGTAGTGGCTTTTTTGGTAGTTCATTATTTGCATTGAAGATACACACTAGCCTAAGGGGATTGGCTGAGTCTAATCAGTAATTAAGATGCTCATAAGATTTTGCTGTAGACGTCTTTATATGCTCAGGTGGCACTCATAGGGGGTTGTGATTTGGTGTCATCAGATGTATCGTTAATTATGACTGTGCAGTATAGATTATGGTATCAGTTTAGTTACTATTATTGGATCTGCACAACATTGATCACTAATGAACATTGACAATTCTATGTATATTATTATGGGCTGGTACTTGACCCAAATGGTTATTATGATTCAGTTTAGAACTGAGGTATTGCAGACCCAACAGGAAGTAAAGTCTAAAACTTAGGATGATTGGGAGTCTTTGTGAAAACATTCTTACTTTTTTTTCCAGGTAGTAGTAATGATTCATATGAAAATCTGACTGCCCTACATAAGAGTGCTCCTGGGTAATTATTGTACTATTCTGCAAAGGTTTATCTTATAAAGGCCTTTGGCTACACGAAAGTACTCTGAGGTAACCACGCCTGTTTTCTTCTGGTAGCAGAAAATATTATAACTTCTGTTGCGAAGTTATGAGTCAAAACATCATATACCAATGCATTCCTCGACTGAACGTGCATGTTGTGCGTAAATTCAACCACACTTGTCGTCTCCAAAAATGCAGGCGGAATAGTTCCATTAGGCATTTCACCTGGGCGGTGAAAAGTGATCACACACTAAATGTATATGGATTGACATGGATAGTGAGATATACCCATCATGTGTTCATGTATTGGCAGTTTTTCCATCATGCATTCAGTTTTCCGTCAATATCATTGATATGCAAGCACTTTAATTTTGTCCCAACAGAAGAACTCAACTAGTGAAATGGAGCCCCAGTAGTACATTATTACTAGGATTGTATATATTTATCAGTCAAAATGAACTGTTATCAATAAGAATTTGTACCTGGATCACTTTCTGCAAAGGCAGAATACTTTTTGCAGCCAAATGTGATCTGGTCGGATCAATTTTTTGGTATTGAAAGGTGATCCAACTGGATCATAGTTCTCCCTGATCAATTTTTGCATGGAATGTCTCTGTAACACGTGATAAAAAATGAACAGGTTTTATGTACATTTAGAAGGTGCATGCATATGAGGGTGTGCAGAACACTGGGTCTAACTTCAAAGCACAATTTTGCAGGTGGTAATAGTAAAAGAAGAGTTCTTGCTGAAGGTAGAAGAGCAAGTGAACGAGATAGAGATGGTGCAGAAGGAGGAGGTGCTGGTACCGGTGGAGATCCCAAAAGCAGTGATTTCTCAAATGGCACTCTTGGTATATTCAAGTACATTGTGATATTGTAAACCACTCCTTTATATACCACACTCCCTTCACTTAGATGAGGATGACTTAATGGATGTGATGAATGAGATAATGGATATGGCATCAAAATGGAAGTCGCTGGGATTAGCCCTGCGGCTTAGGAATGCAGATTTGGATACTATCTCCTCAAAGAACCATGCTGACCCTTGCAACTGTCTCAGAGACATGCTACTTGCCTGGTTACAACAGCACTATGATACCAAAAGGTTTGGTCAGCCATCTTGGAGGCTGTTGTCCCAAGCCATATACAACCGTGCTGGAGGCGATAATCCAGTACTGGCAGAGACCATTGCACAACAGCATCCCTAGAGTTAGCCTACTACTAATGTGGTGTTGTTGAATGGGATGTATGTGTAGATGTGCACATGTATAAGCCCATATAAGCACAGGTGTACATTATTGCATTGTACTTGCATGGGAATGGTGACATGTTGAGCAGGAAAGCGTGTACTGTGCTATATTCATCATCGTTAGCAAAGGTCATTTACACTGAGAGCAGATAATGGTTTGACAATCAGGTTATAGTTTGTGAAAGCCTTTGGAGAAGAATATTGGAGAGTGGCAAATGCATTTTGAAATGCGGGGAAACTACATAGACCAAGCGATAGAATTACTTACGGTACACATTGCAACCAGCAATTAAATCTAATTTCCCTACACCATTCCAACTGGATGAGATAGCAAGCATTTTCACCTGAAAGAGACAAGTGGTTCAGCGCCATACATAGCAGGGTTTTATCAAGGCAGTGGCATATACCATACCCCCTGGCAAAACAACAAATACACACAACTGCTGATCTTTTCTATTCCATTTATCAATTCTAATAAATCTTCATTGCATTAATACAATTCATCTTAATTATGTAAAGTGTCAATATGTTACACGTGAACCTCCGAGGCATAAATTTGTGGCAAGGAAGATTGTGCGCCATTCTGGCAGCCCATAAAGCCACTGTATGGTCAAATCATGCAAGGACAAAAGATCCAATGCACATACAAAATTGAGAATTTCCAAATGCAGCAACAAAATAAAACTTTTATCTTTTTTAAAAAAGGATTGTGCTAAGTAGTCTGACAAACCATTAATTGTGTTTGTTTTTAAAAACATATTTCTCAAGTCATTCTCACAAATTTCAGTTGGAAGAGCATCTTTAATTGCACTGCCATTAGCAAGTGGATGCTCCATGCATGTAGGGATACAGTGCATCTTTGGTAGACATTTCAACTTCCTTGAACAGTATATCTTCGTAACGATACAACCTTCTCTCGATGTGGAAAACTATTTTGGTGCTCTAATCATTTTCTACACCGTTAGTGCAAAGATCGCTAACCCAATGGTTCAGAATTCCACATTTCTCCACGCGTGAGTGTTGAAAATGCGTCAGATGTAGATAGAGTAGTCATTTACCTATTGGTTTGTTCTGTTGGTTAATCTTCATGTCATCCATTATGGAAATACAATTGATCAAACTAAGCGCACATTTTCTCACTCGATTCGATTTGGGCAAATCAAGGAATTTATTAAGTTTCCTTGGGCAAATCGCGCCCCGCCCAAATGTATGGGGAGGTATCATTGGCGCGAATTGAGCGTACATAGTTTGTTCAACTGTATCTCCATAACAGATGATATTTTTAAAATGAACAGAACTGATCAATAGGTAAAGGACTTCTCTGTCTACACCCCAAATTTGACGCGTTTTCAACACTTGTATGCTGAGATATGTGGAATTCTAACCTGTTGGGTTAACGATCTTTGCACACATGGCGTAGAAAACAATTAGAGCGCCAAAATAGTTTTCCACATCGAGAGATGATGTGGAAACAAGTGTGTGAAGGAAAAGGTTGAAGACATACATGTACTGTTTTGTTCAACGTAATGTTTTTATAGTGATAAAATGTAAAAGAATCCAGAAGGGTAAATTTTGCATCCCATATAATTATATACATGTGCAATAGTATATATGACAGTTTCTGAGAAAATGATGATTGCCTTTTACACTGCAATCCTTTACACACTGAAAATCTGACCAACTACACATGAAGGACAGAGTTTTTAATACATCAGTTTTATAGCCGTGGTAAGCATACTGTTCAATTTCTTGTCCTGTTGTCTTGGAAAGTGTTATGAACCTTACATCAACTTTCTATCACAAGCAACAAATACAAATATATTGCGGGTTAAAGACTGTGTCTTAGTAATCTGAATTTCAATTTTTTTTTTTTATACAACTTGAAAAAGGAGGGTCATTACCACATGGAAGTAACCCCAAGTTTCATATGATTGTGCAGCATGCTTGATAAAATAATTCAAATTTCTGATGAAGTGACAAATTCTATATTATATAATTTTATAATATAATTATATACATTATATCTGTTTACTTTTATTTTGCTTATTCCACTGAAACTTATAAGAAGCAAAAGAAGAGTATAATGCTCGCATAGGGGCAATTAAAAATTAAGTGCCTTGTAGCTCCATGACATCTGGACAGTCAGAATTTCAATGTATATAATCATTTTGTGGAGAATATATTGCACAACCAAAGAAGGGAGATCATTTGCTAGAAAACTGTCCCATACACAAAAACAAAAAACAAAAAGTGCAAACTGATAATGGAACAAAGTTGGTTGGATGCCTCAACCAATTAGTTTCAATAGTGCCAAATTCCTAGCAGAATACTATAATAGCCATACAATTTTAAAGGTATCTCTATTTCCCATTGTCTTTTAGTACTTGCCAGTTTGCAGGTTTCATGCTTTACATCAAACGTTGACTCTTCAACAAGAGATACAGTGACCATATAAGTATCCTCCAGGATATAGGAGGTCATTGTTTTGTGTCGTATGCACTGAACCATCCAATTATTAATTTTGGTCAGCTCTTCAACTCCTCTTACCATATCTTGAAAGATCTCAACTTGAAAGTTCTCAAAAAAGGATTGTCTTTGCACATTTTCTACTTCAGCCATAGCTCGAGCCTAAAGTCATGTTGCCTGGGTGTATGTCAAAATTAATACTATATTACCAAAAGAAAGTACCTCTGCATGCAAGCAAAGGATGTCAAATATTGCTACTCTCTGTCCATTTATAATTTCTAGGATTTCTGCAGTGCCATCATTAAACATAATCTGAACATTTACTTTTCTTTTGTCCTGATCAGCTTTTCCTTCTTCAAGGTAGATATAGCAGGTCTCAACAGTGCGATAAACATCATACCTGCTCTTCAGCTCCTTTTTCAGCCCCTCCACCAACTGGTCATTGTTTATACCAGCATCCATCCTTGACAACAAAGTGATTAAGCTAGGTAAGTTACAACACATGACTAAAGCCTAAACAAGGACATGCACATAACCAACCTTGTAAATATATATGTGATTGTCACATGACATAAGCACATGACTAACCTTGTGGTGGTATTAGAACTGATTATAAATGAATTCTCATGTAGTTTCATGACTTCAGAAATATAATCGTATGGCAAACTATGCCAGTTCTTCTCTCCAAGCCTACATAGGAATGTACAATTTTGATTTAATTCTCGCCCTGGGCCAAATCATAATATTTTTAACCGGGTCCGTATACTTTTTTGGCCTATTTTGTCGAACTCACAGTTTTGAAAAAGCAGTCGGAAGCGTTCCAATTGCCCCCAAGTATCGATTTACCTAGAGTACAACTCTCGGTATGATGTTTGGAGCTACTGCCAGCCTTGCAACTACTTCCGCTGAGGACCTACGTTTGTCTAAAGTCGAGAGGGCAAGACCGTTACCGGAAACGGGACACTTTTTTCTGAGAAGGTTTCTGAGTTTAAAAACAGTATAGACAAGCTCATCTGGATCGGATAGGTAGCGCTTAAAACAATTCTGGCAGTAACTCATCATGCTAGCGTCAAAACAGACACTTAAACTTCTTTGGATCTCGACTCCGGACCCAAATATTGGTCGTGCACAGGCCCCAACACCTAATATTTGACCATCACGTAAGCGATATTTGTCATCATGTGGTCTCAGTTACATACTTACATCATTATGAAGTTGCTATTTACGTTACAAGTTGCTATAAATATGCAGCACGTGAGCCAATCTGCCCTCGTTCCCGTCCGGTTATTGATTTCTCGTACCCAGACATTATCAACTACAATGATTTACGTAAGTCCTCGAACGAGGTAAACAACTGTTTGTGAGTTTTGTGCAAGAATGAAGCTAACTGCCAACACGATATCTATTGTGGCCTCCTAGCAGTACCAAATGACGTTTGAAAGCGTATCCATATCGGCTCTTAACTGCCTAGGAAAAAAGTGTCCTCCGCAACGCTTCGTGACCGAAAAACATAAAACCGCGTCACTTTGAAAGCATACAGGTCCGTGTCCATTATAGATATAAGGCAGACAACAACGCCAAATGTCTAGGCGACAGTTAAACTATCTAAAATATGCGTTTCCAGACAATTGGGGGCCTTCCGACTAATTTTTAGAAAGTTGGGTTCGACAAAAAAAGTATTCAATTTTCACGGACCCGGTGTTAATAAGTCTAGCATGGCTAATTAAATTGATTTGTTGGTTCCACTGGACTCGTCAGTAGTTCAGTCTTAATTTTATTGCTGCTGTGTCTTAATGCTATATAAAAATTCTTGCAAATCAGTAAAGTATGGATACATAGGCTACTACATGTACACTGATGAGCAAAGATATCATTACACTGCATCACTTTAGCTGAACATACCTTACCAGCTCTCTGCACCAATCACGTGTAACACTGCTTGACAAAATCTTCAACTTCATTTGAAACCCCAGGCCACCACACTGCTGATTCCACCCGAAGTCGACATTAAGGATCCCCTGGTGTCCCTGGTGAATTTTCTGCATTGTCTCTTGTCGCAAATCTTGAGGAATCACAATACGGCTTCCATACAGTAGGAGATCATCATGCAGTGTCAGCCTTCCTCTCACCGTCCAGTAAGACTTCAGGTTAGGTGGAAGCTTAGTTTTCACCGGCCAGCCAAATTTGCAATAATTTATCAGGGCTCCAGTATCCCTATCAGCGGCTTGAGTGCAACATGCGCGCGAGTCTTTGGGTGAGACGAAAAGCCCTGTGGCGCAATGAAAGTGAAGCGCCGGCTTGCCGGCACGAGGCGAGAGCCCCTCACGGGTGCCCATCGTCGACCGATCCTATTCACTTGTGAAGGGATTCGAGTGAGAGCGTGCCTGTTGTGACCCGAAAGATGGTGAACTATGCCTGAGTAGGGTGAAGCCAGAGGAAACTCTGGTAGAAGCTCGTAGCGATTCTGACGTGCAAATCGATTGTCAAACTTGAGTATAGGGGCGAAAGACTAATCGAACCATCTAGTAGCTGGTTCCCTCCGAAGTTTCCCTCAGGATAGCAGGAACCCGATGGCAGTTTCATGAGGTAAAGCGAATGATTAGAGGTCTTGGGGTCTGTCTCTATCAATATCTGTTTGCCCAAAATATATTCAGAAAATTTCTCGCAAGCCCATGTTATAGCCAATGCTTCCTTTTCTATCTGAGCATAGCGTCTTTCGGTCTCAGTCAATGAACGAGAAGCATGCACAACTGGTTTCCACCCACCTTGGTGCAATTGAAGAAGGACTGCTCCAAGCCCGTAAGAGGAAGCATCAGATGACAGTTTGGTCTCCGCTCCAGGATCATACAAGGAAAGGATAGTAGGTTTAGTGAGTTCTGCCTTTGCCATCTTGAAGGCTTCATCCTGAGCTGGGCCCCATGTCCATGTTGACTTTGTACTCAAAAGCTCTCTCAGCGGCTGTGTGATCGATGCGAGGTTTGGGGAAAACTTTCCCATTTGGTTCAACATTCCCATAAACCTCCTCAACTCTGAAACGTTGTTTGGCTGGTCCATCATTCTTATAGCAGATGTTTTTTCAGGATCTGCACTGATTCCATCTTTATCTAGAACATGGCCCAGAAAGGTCAACGTACTTGTGCTGAAAACACATTTGTCCTTATTCAGTGTTACTCCGGCTGACTGAATTCTCTTGAGGGCATCAGCCAGTCTCTGGTCATGTTCTCCCTGAGTCTTGCCAAATACCAGTACATCATCTATTAGGCACAAAGATCCTTTTACACCACTCAGAACATTACTCATTCTCTTTTGGAAGAGTTCTGGGGCACTGGAGATACCAAAGGGAAGCTTATTGAAATGATAGCGCCCAAATGGGGTGACAAAAGTAGTCAGCAAACGAGATGATGGAGCAAGAGGTATTTGCCAAAAGCCACTATTAGCATCAAGCTTACTAAAGACTTTCGATCCGGATAGCTGGGCGAGAATCTCATTCACACTAAGAAGTGGATAAACCTCCCTTAGAACGCACTCATTCAATGGCTTGAGATCAACGCAGATGCGGATAGCTCCATTAGGTTTCTGAGCCACTACCATCCCAGCACACCAAGGAGTAGGGATATCTACTTTGGAAATGACACCAAGAGCTTCCATTTGGTCCAACTCAGTTTGCACCTGCTTACGAAGAGGGATGGGTACCCGCCTGGGAGCAAACAGGGAGACTGGCTTGGAGTTCCTTTTCAGTTTGATCTCATAGGGTTCTCCCAGAGTTCCTAGGCCTCTAAAGAGAGCAGGGTATTGTACCAGGATCTTGTCCTTGTAACTGCTAGTAACCTCATTCACTCTGACAACAAGACCCATCGATCTAATAGCAGGAAGCCCTAGCAAATTATTCTTCAAACCCTTTACAACAAAAATCTGGTGTTTCTCCTACCTCCCTTCGTATGCGAGGGACCCAATGAACTCACCAACTACTGGTAGTGGTTGGTTTGATGGACCTCGCAGTAGTTTTGAAGGCTTAACCAGCTTTCCTCCTTTCCCTTTTATCCTCTTGTAACCTTCTTCAGATATAGCTGTGACATCAGCACCAGTGTCTATCTTGAAGGGTAGATACTGTACACATACAGAAATTTCTGCCATCCAAGAACTCTCTCCTTCTCCAACTGGACCAAGGAATACCGTCTCAACAGCCTCTCCTTTGACACTGTCTATCTCTTTATCTGCTACCTTCTGTGAAGTCCCCTGTGAGAAACATTGTGATTTGAAGTGTCCTCTTTTGTGACAACGAAAGCAAGTCACTTTCTGAGCTGGACATTTCCCTGGTTCATGTTGATTTCCACACCTGGTACAGGATGAAGATGGATTCCGTTGCTGTGCCGCCTTGCTCTTTGAAGTCATCCAATTAACGTCCAGTTCACTGTCCTTCTGTCCTTTGAGAACCCGCTGTTGTTCCCCGACAGATTCTGATTGACGCACCATCCGTGCAGCTTTCTCCAACGTTAACTCGGGGTCCATCTGTAGTCGTTTGGAGAGTGCTTTATCTAGAATTCCTATTACTATTCTGTCGCGAATTAATTCATCTCGAAGTTCTCCATATTCACAATTTCTCGCCAGAGCGTGTAGCACTAGGAGGTACTGTTCTGTCCAATAATCGAATGTTAATCTTTTACGCATGCGCACACATATATGTACAATTATTCCACATATAAGAGCATACCACCTCTCGTTGCTTCCTGTCCGAAAGTTGAAAACTCCCATGTTACATGTATTAGTCCCGTGTCAGCCAAATTCACGTGACTGTGTTAATTACATGTAAGACTTTAAATATCGAATGAAATATTGGAATCGGGAACAAACGACTACAGGGCTGCTATAATGAGTGACTATACCGTACTTATACCGGACAGTGTTCCTGACGTCGGAATTGTGATCGGTAAAGGGGGGCGGAACCTTAGCCTGATTGCAGGACAAGACGGTGCTGTGAAAATTATACCGCGCTGTGATGCGAAACCGCGAAAAGTGAGTTCTTATATACGTACTGCCTTAATAGAAATATTATCATCCACTTCACTGCCTTCAGCTAATAGTTAAAGCGAGTAGTCCAGAGCGGTTCCGTGCAGTAGAGAGGAAGCTGCAGCGTCTGTTTGAATACTGTAGCAGTGTAAGAGATGTTTTGTGAATACACGCGCTACGATTATATGTGCGTGTGCGCATACACAGCAAGTTTCTTTCTCCCTGGCGCCAATATGGATGTTCCTCTACTCAGAAGGCAAAGATGTACAAAATGAGATGTCTTGTTTTGAGTTTCAGGTCTATAGCGGCCGTCTATTGAGCCACGCAGTTAAAGAGTCTTCGTATTACCTCTGTTATAGTGATAAGGTACTGCAATAATTAATGCAGTTTAACCAGCTACTTATTTGGCAGAATCATGATTTTGTTATTGCCGAGATGGCAAGATAATTATATACATGTACTTGTAGAGCTCAATACAAGTCTTGTACCCAGACTCAAATGTATGTAACATGAGTTACACTAGGCAAATGCATACTCGTTCCCACAAACAAACCCAGACTAATAATAATAAATAGACTTTATAATGCACAACTTGCAAAGCTTCTGGATCTCCGATGGGGGAGCTTACAGTGCTCCCCCATACCCCTTAGCTGGAGCGGGAAGGCCCTGCAACACCCTCTCCCAATGCACTCACCCATCCTGCCGGAAACTGACCCCCTCCCCCCCCCCCCCCCCCCCCCCCCCCCCCCCCCCCCCGCATGCAATTCCTGGCTACGTCACTGAATTCCTCCTATCTGCCCTATACAATTGATAGTTCAGCCACTGCAGGTGTTCGCTTTTTGTTCAGTTTAGATGATAATGGTCCTGACTTAGTTGGATGTTTTGCCAGTTTTGCCGGCATGTACATAGGCATCGGATGAGAAAAAAAGTTAGTAATCATATGATGCATATATTATAGTCCTGTATTTTGCTAAATTAGAAAATTCATCATTGTATGAGTGCCATAATCCCAAGGTTGCTTGCAATTGCTTACTTGATACTCAATTGGTGTCTACATCTAAAACCTTTGTATACTGATGTCTTGTTATTGGAATAATTATATACATTGATCAGTTATTACTGGTACCTGAATAATTACCTGCAGGAAGCTGAAGACCACCAAGATGACTCTGATACCAATACGTCTTCACCTTTTCATTTCCTGAGTATTGAACAAAAGATAGATGAACACACAGCTGATCACAGATATGAATTACTGAAGAAATCTTTCAGGTTTGTTGGGTGCTATTTCCCCATGTGTAATTATTTATCAGCTATAGTAAAATTTGCCAGAAGAAATAAAGATTACCTGATCTTACTTACTACAGCAGTTCTACTGAATACACAGCAATAGCAGAGGCACTCCATGAATACATACGTCTGATTTCAGGAGATAATGCAGGGAAACTGGAAGCAAGGTGAAAGACTACATGTATATATTTGCACACTATAAAGAGATTTACACTAATCAGGTTTGGGAAGAGGTTGTGGAGTAAGCTGCCCCCTGAGATACTTGATACATGTACACGACTCAGTTTAAATGAGGTGGTAAATTTCTTTGAATCTACATGTAACCACAAACAGAGATATGGATCATTCCATCCAAGGTAATACCAGAAAATATTTAATTTTCTTCAGTTGTGAAATTCAACTTTTTTTAGCATTGAACCCATCCAGATTGAAACAATATCTAAGGAATTGGAAAACACTTTTCATGCAAACAAACATCGAATTGAAACATATGATTTAAAGTCCTCAATCTTTGGATCTAAAGTTGATGTTCGTGTCATGGTGGAAGATGGAAATCTGAAGATTATTAGAGTTATCAGGAATGAAAAACGGATTGCAAGTCTTGATTTTATCCCAATACAGATGTGTGTAATGTGTGCTAGTATTATAAACACTACTTATGGTTCACTTTTTTTTTAAAGGAAACATGACTACAGGTTGAGCATTTCTGAACAAGAAATTGTACATGAGGGAGACCTTTGTTTCAAAACTGCTCAAATGATGGTGGATACGTGTAATCTAATCATGACTAATGAACTTAGCCTCACCCCTCTCACTGATGAGTGGTTAATCGATTTCATTCGACATAAGACAAGGGACAGTTACATCCTTGATGGGGTACACCTGGTAACCATTTCTGAAGTCTTTGAATATGATGTAAAAGGATGGAGCCACAACCAAGGAGAACAAATTTCATTACAGAGAAGTAAAGACAGCCATTGGGAACTGGAGGTTTGTTGTGTTTCTGTTTGATAATGAAGTATGTGGCACTTGATGCATGAAGCAGAGTACCCTAACAGGAGTTAAAATGTGCCTCACCAATATTACATATAATTGTAGTCTGATAAAAATAGGTATGAGGAAGGGACTGAGAAAAGGCCAGGACCTACAAAATGTTTTGCCATTTCCCAGAAATCAATCTTATTACAGTGTAATAGAAATGTACGACTAATTAAAAATTCAGTGCCTTATAACGTAGTGATGAGTTCTATTGTGAATGTGTTTTAATCATTTTCTTTAGAGGACATTTTGGATTCCCAGATTAATGTAAGTATACCTGTACTAGAAGTCCTAATGCAATTGGCCAATGCCCTTGCATTCAAATGGAAAACAGCTTACTTTATGAGAGCCAGACTGAATGCATAGGTTTTGACACTGGTGCTATTCTGACCACATTTTTTTTAATCCATGTATTAAATCCCACACTACAGCTGAGATTGTTATTAATTAATTGGGATAGTGCTCAGCAACATTGCAAACCAGCCTTGTGGATTCTAAATTTTATCATTATAGAATATTGTATTATGATTGACATTGCATGCACAATGTTGAATTTTGCTGGACACTACATGTATTCCATCATGCGACCACAACCTTTTTTTTTTTCCTGGTAGATGCAATCTGCACTATGAATATATTCTTACACATTCAGTGAAAATCTGACAGCTTATCACAGAGCACTGATTTTTTATTACGATGCTCTGTTTTTAGTTGCCCTGGATAATTTCGGTTAAGGTTTATAGAATGTAAATGTAAATGGCTAACAGCATTGAATGCAATTAAATTTGGTTTCTTGTGTACCTCCATAGGGCAGTCAGATTTTTTAAACTTCATATAAATCAAAGGCAGTCTGTACAAAATGGCCCCATCCGTTTGAGTCAATGGGCTGGGGCCACTTTGTAGAGACTTTCCCAATTTAATTAGGAAACTGTACTATTCATTCTCCGGTGTAATTTACAGCTGAACAATATCTTGTGGGAATGTGCATTTGGTCAAGCTGTTGGGCTCTCCACCGAAGAGACTCTTTCACTCTATATGATGTACCCCTCTCTTGATGATGCAGTGAAGAAGAAAGTACAAGGTCCCTTAGACCCTGAAAGCCTCATCACTCATGGAGCCCTTAAAGATTTTTTTGAAATCTTGAACTGGATAAATGAACAGTTAGTATAGCCATACAGATGAATTGTGCATTTGTTAATACAATATGTTTGCATGCATTTTAGTGCTAAGAGTATTATTGTGTCACAAGTTGAAAACAGTGATTTCAAATTATTAGTCCTGAATGTTCAGTTAACACATGTGGCTGTTAAAAAAAATTCCACTTTTCCTTTCCCGGAACAGCAGTCAGCCTGACACCAGTGTGTAGTTTACAGTTGAGATGGATATGATTTTCTGAATGACTCAGTATAGGTAGTAGCGTGCATTTGTGATGATTCAAAGGGTAAAGAGTTGAAATGAAATGGACACTGTAAACGCCACTAGCAGTAGCTCCGAAAGTAATGCCCTAAAGATACTGAATGATAATATATAATAATTATTATTGTTTGGAGCAGAAAAGATCACACACGGTTTGAGAGCATGTATTGAGAACCACTGGCTTGGTGATGATTGTGTGGTTCTGAAGGTGAACATGAAGAACGCTTTCAACATGGTCTCACATCAGGCTCTGCTCTCTGAGTGTAGCACTCACTTCCCTGAGCTGCTTCCATGGGCCAGTTGGTGTTATAGTCAGCATCCCATCCTGTGGCACCCGTTAGGTTGCCTGCGTTCGGAGCAAGGGGTTCAGCAGGGTGACCCTCTAGGCCCTCCATTTTTCTCCCTGGTTCTGAACATCCTGGTTTCAAAAATCACATCCAGTGGAGTTTGTGCAGACTTGTCCTACCATGCCTGGTATCTGGATGATGGTGTGTTAGCAGGTCCCAGATTAGCGGTTCTCAGAGCCCTCACCATTATTCAGGATCAAGGTCCTTCTCTGGGTCTCATCATAAACATCCCTAAATGTGAGATCTTCAGCCGTAGTGACATCAGCTCATTTCCACCAGCTATGAAAGGATCCAACTGTCCCAATTTGGTTATTCTGGGCATTCCCATTGGTGACCAAGCATTCTGTTCTGCCTTTATTTCAGGGAAGCATGGGGAGGCTAAAGCTCTGTTGTTGCAACTTGAAGAAGTTGGATCAGTTGATCCACACGTGGCATTTTCACTTCTTCAGCAGTGTGCAGGTTTCTGCAAGATGGCTCACCTTGCCCGTGATACTCCACCCTCCCAAGCTATGTCAGCCCTTAAGGCCTTTGATCTTGACATACGCAGTTGCTTCTCAGGTTGCACTGCTGTTGACACCTCTGATCAGGCCTGGCAGCAGGCAGAGCTTGGTTTGAGTAGGGGTGGCCTTGGCCTTGGTTTATGCTCTACTGATTTCTCGTCACTCACCAGCAGCGTATATTGCATCCCTGAGCTCATCTAGTTTTAGTACGTCCTCTCAACAACACCTTAAACAAGCAGTAGAGGCATTCAACTCCCTTGTTCCAACTTCTGATGCAGTCTGTGTAGAGGATGTGTTGACATCACCCTTCCACCAAAAGATGCTATCCACAAAAGAGGACAACCACCGTTTCAATCTGCTCTTAGAGAACTCCTCCCCCGCAGATAGAGCTCGCCTGCTTTCAGTCTCTTCCCCACATGCTGCCTCATGGATCTCAGTTATACCCTCTGAGGGGCTTGGCCTCCATCTGGAGCCATCAGAATTTCAGGTAGCCATCGAGAGGTGGCTGAGCCTTGACATCCAGGGAGTGTGCTCAACCCCCTTGGCCATTGGGGTGGTGACATTGTCTCCTGCCACAATAAACTCCTAGACACCCTAGCGGAGGCCTGTCGCAGGGTCCACTTGAGTGTTAAGGTGGAGGCAGGAAGCAACCTCACCCGTGACCATAGCCACTCCTGCCCAGCTGACATGCTGGTACCCAACTGGTCTGTGGGCAAGCCAGCGGCCGTTGACCTATCTGTGACCTCACCGCTCTATTTAAATATTTTGTTGGAAGTGGGAGTCACAGCTGGTGCAGCCGGAAGAGCTACTGAGCTGAGCAAGCATGAGGCAAATGATGGTAAGTGTAGGGAGCTTGGGTGGGTCTGTGTCCCCATGCTTGTATAAGCTTATGGTGCTTGGGGTGCTGAAGCCATGGAGTCATTGTCGCGTCTGGCCTCTTGCCTAGCAACCAGTTCCAACAAGGCAAAGGCAGCTGTCCTCAATAGCCTTTATGGCAGGCTAAATCTTAACCTAGTTAAAGCAAATACCACTGCTATGCTGTCTAGATGCTTTGCCCCGGACATATACACTGCTTAGATTAGGTAGTTACTTATTTTATTATGTTATCCTGTATTATCGCGTTTATTATTAATTATATTATTGTCTTACAAGTAAATAAAAACATTCTCTATGAGAAAGTTGGCGGTATATAAGATTTGAAGGCAATGGTGGTGTAAAAAGGAAGGGAAACAATTAAGGGTTGAATGATAAGGAAAAACGAAATAGTCCTATATTAAGTCCAGCACACATTGTAGGACAATGCATTGTTCATGAATGTGCTAAATATAGGACTATTTCGTTTTTCCTTATCATTCAACCCTAGTTTCCCTGCTTTTTATACCACTATTGCCTTCAAATCCTATATACCACCAACGTTCTCATAGAGAATGTTTTTATTTACTTGTTTCATTGCTTTCTATTCATAAATGGATGCTTTCAACAGTCACGCTAGATCTACATCTAAATATATTCATTTAGCAACAGACATTTCATCACTATTAATCTTATATACCCCAATAGTGGAAAGAGAGTACTTTGCATTTTAAAATGTAAAAAGGACCATTAAATAATAGCGTCTGACGTTGCAATTATGATACCATAGAGAAACACTGATCACTTAGCTACGATTTGAACGTGGTATATATGTCATTTACATAGTAATCATGTATATCTACATGTCATAACTCAGCCATGGATGATACATATTGTTCAGTACATTATACTCAGTACTAGTACTGATACCAGTGAAACTTTTACTCTCTCCTGCTCTCTTGATATGACAGCAACAGGTGTGTCCACCATCTCTTCCTTTATTACAGTGTTCTGTAAATTAAAGGTGATCTGTGTCAACTCAACTTGTAAACAGTATCCATGCAGATATGTTTCATACTCTGGCAGTAGTGTATCAGGGTCATCACATACATGACCATTGAGGTCACCTCACTCCATGCACCAGGGAAATAGTAGGTAAGGGGAGGAGTAGGGATAATAGGTCATGGGCATCCCCAGGGGTGGCCATGCCCCCCCCCCCCCCCCTGGCTGAATCGGCTGAAGGCGTACAACACCCCCATAGTAATATTTGGCTGTCAAGTGGCACCCCCTTACCCAATCCTAGCCCCACCCTTCCAGAAATGCTGGGGGCGCCCATGGTAGTAGGAAAGGGGAGGAGTAGGGTACATAAGGGTATGCAGGTATCTCGTCCACCACCTACCATTAGAGTACCAAGCTTCCCTATGTGGTTGTAAGAGGCATCACAAAAGAAAGGTTCTGTGATTTTGATTGCATCAATAGCACGAATATCATGTAGAAATTCACCTATTTTTTTCTATGCGTGCTCAGTGCCTTGTTAAGCAATGCACCTGCACTAACTTCATAAACAGCTGACCTTTTGTGCTAACCATGGATGGATTTTGCAAAAGGCATCATTTAGCCCATTTAACAGTATGCTATTCCTTACAATAGCCTTTTTGAAGCTACCTTTATATTCCCTCAGTATGGTTTTTTTGGTTCATACAGGGAGAAGCTAATAGGTACAGAAAATGAAGACATGCAATGAAAGTACAATTACTCACAAAATCATGTATCTACAAAACACCTACATGGAAATCTCTACTTGATAAACAGAAGCCATGTTAAAACTGTTAATTGACCTGGGCAGACCTTTTTTATTGATGACAGGGCAAGGTCACTAACAGTTTTCCCAAGTGCACAATGTCAATGAATCTGACCTCTAAAAATACTGCTATAGTTTTTAGAACAGCCCTAGCGCTTCTGCTTGTAACGCGACTGTTTAAAAATAAGTTGTAGAGTCTTGTATAGCCACACATCAATGTAAAAGAATACAAAGGTTTTTATGATAATACCACAACACAAGGCTGTCAAGGGACAACTGATGTACATCTAACCCAAATACTTCAATATTGTATCATGCACTCAGTCGAATTCGAACGTACCTTTTGGGTTTAGTAGCTTTCCAAGCCTATTACCCCTGCGGTAGCATTTTTCCAGCAGCACGTTTGGCTGTCGCGATCGGTCGTGCGTTCTTGGAATCGCATTCTTTTCGCAGGAGAAGCGATGGAATTATGGCTGCTGATTTTTCGTTGTATCGTTGCCTCTTTAAAGTTTTGTTTAGGCTCGAGGTTTCGGTGATGCCCTCACCGGTTAGTTCTAGCTAGATATTTAGTGCTAGTGCCCAAACCGGATACGTGCCACAATTTCACTGTATAATAGGTTAATTACAACTAATAGGTGAAGGCTACTGGAGCAAAATATGACCAAGTTCTAAACTATTTGATCGTTTTGAGTCCTGTCAGATACAGGATGCCTCATTTGCTAACACAACCACCGATATATACAATGTAGCCTCGATACTTTTTGACCACTGAAGCGAAAATGCCAATGAATTTATTCTGAAGCTATTGGTGTGGCGTGGTCAAGAACAACAACGAGAAATACGGTGGGACTGGGTACGAGTTTAGACAAGTGTTTTGTTCTCCACAACCACGCGGTTTTATGGCATCACGAAACTGCTTGTTTCTGACTGCTTGTTCGATGATGACAAAGAGCTAAGCGATCCGATTGATAGGAGTCCCGTTAGAAGCGGGTCCCGTTTTAATGACTTCATACTCTCGATTTGAGATTGTACAAGTGATTAAAACAGCTAAAATTTTGCAGTATTTTAGCAGACGAAGTAACTTCAACATTTGGAACCAGCACATGCATGCTGGCTGGTCCCTTTAATCAAATAACTGCACCACCCACCTGAAAACCTGCGTACGGGCCTGATCAGATGTTAGAACGTTACACTCGTGAAACCGCGAGGCCGGCACGCACACATGATAGATCGATAACGTTTTAAGCAGCTGTGGACAATGAGGCAGGTTAGCTTAAACGAGCTCTTTTAATGGTGTACTACGACGCGCGCTTGATGCTGATCGCATGAGCCAGTGAGTTTAGCACACAACGATACATCATTACTACTCATCTAGTACGAGGATATCGATCTAGACTGCGCTTGCGTGAAAAGTTGTTAATCGGCGAGGAATGTGCGGAGATGAGTCATAAAACAGCACCACATCAAAAAAGCAGCTAGGGCAGACCCCGGCTTGGACTGAGAGGGACGCCCTACGTACGTACGGTTAATTACTTTGTCATACGTCATGAAACAGATTCACTCAAATTATTGGATCGTGCGATTGACAAAATCGTTCCAGAAACGAAGCCATGTCCGAACACACTATCGAAGGCCGGGTGGCGAAGCTCTTGGTAGAGTGCTATCCTGACTCCCCCGAAGTGAAGGGATTGAAAATCACCTCCCACAAAAATAAATTGTCTTCACTCGTGGAAGATCCCCTGTTATGGGCGCGGCTGTCTCCTAGTGTGCGGCAAAACAGTACACTGTCCTGACGGTATTAAAGGAGCAATTCATCCGAGTTGCCTAAATATGCGACTGGAACTGTTGAAAGTAGCTCTTAAAAAGACAGAGAACATCAAAAAGTTGACTAGTGACAAAAAGCAGATGGAACGTTTGTTTTCTGACTACCTAGGTCCTGATGGCGCCATTTTACCTTCAGTGGATACTATTCCAAGTTCCAGTGAGTCATGTGATGACCCTCCCATTCTCGAGGGGGTAATCACAGAGCTTTGGAAGACCAGTGGAGCCGGGTGGAAGGGGGCAGTAACGAATAATCCTATAAAAAAGAATGGTCAAATCATTGTACCCGCAAGAGGTCATCTGTTTGATTGGACATCCCCAATGCAAGTGGATTCACAGCTTGGCACCTATCCGCTGCACATTGGAGATGAAGTCTGCTTTAGTCCTGCCACTTCAGACCAGTCCATAGCTCCTGGTACCCTACAGGTCACCAGGTACAACAGCTGTCTGAAGAAGGACTTTGTTGAGCGATATTTAGAGTGGCTGCTACAATATAGGGATAAGCCTCTTGAGTGCCTTGCAAGGTTATTGGACTGGCCTGCCCCTTGGACATCTACAATCAATGAACAAACGCTTTACAGCCATCTTTACACTGAAATACTCACCATATATAACATATGTACTACCTCTCCTGAGGTTGTTGCGGTCCATAAGGACAAGCTTGGCTTGGTAGCTTTGCTCTCTGGATCTCAATTTGTGCTCGATATTGCTAAGGTGCATAGTGCCAACATATACACTGTTGAGGAGGACAGTATTCTGTCCATGGCAGTTGGCCTACTGTGTGATGCAGTAAGAATGAAAAATGATAATAATCACCTACTGGCCAATACCATAATAGAGATGGGACAGGTGTTGGTCACAAAACAAAAAGTAGATCTGATGAATCTGATGCAATCTTTGATTGTGTCCTTAGTAGATGCCCACTGCGTGCCAACAGCTCCTGTTGAGGCCACACCCCAAACATGGCACCATCTTCCCACTATCCCCAGTAATGAAGAGTTCCAGAAGATTATTAAAGTTTTTGAAGATTCAAAGCCAAAGTTTCACCTTCCAAAGGTGAAACAAGCGTACAGTTCAGCACTGGAATATGGCCACACCTACTTCTCTCTCCTGAGAGCAGACTGCTATTACCCACTTTGTGAGAAAATTGCCAGACTTAAGGCAGGCAATGGCAAGGTTGATGACAGCTACTATCAAATGACATTTACTGAACTAATTCCTTCATCTCCAAAGCCAGTTCTATATAGGTTTAGGTTCAAAGGCATTATTAAACAAGCCCCTCAAGAAGATGATCCACCCTGCCTGACACATGGAAACCTTCTTTGCATAAGTCTGGATGGAAAATTTGAGAAGGATCTAGTCTGGGGAACCGTTGAAATGTTGGGCAAAGTTACATGTAGCACAACACAAGGAAAGCAGACCAAGGAGGTCAGCCCATGCACATATGCATTGCAATCACGTATAAACATTATTTTATTCATGTGTGTCAGGGTTTATTAATTGTACCTTATGCTGATTTGTGTAGGGAACTGTTGATGTGCAGCTGTGCTCGGATTTCAACACCCTGCCTGATGAGGAGTGTATGGAGCAGCTTCGAAGGTCAAAGAGCATTGTGGCTGTTGAGAGTCCAGCCTTCTTCAGAGCATACCAACCAGTCCTTGATGCTCTGAAAGTACTAGACTTGAGCCAACTTCACTTCCTGTAAGAGAAAGGTTTTGTGCTGTATACTTCTACACAGTACATATTATGCCTTTCTTTTGGCTATCTGTTTTAGAGATGACTTTTTGTGCCCTGCTCCATCCCCAAAGAGCAAATGTAATCTCATCACATCAGAGACAGAGGTAGACCCAGGACCCCTCTTCAAGACTGGGGAGAATGATGGGCTGGGGAAGAGGTTGGTAGCTGACCTGAAGAAGATTGCACTCCCCCTGATGTGTGTAGATGAAAGCCAAATGGATGCAATCTACCAAAGTCTAACCACACCTATATCACTAATACAAGTAAGACATTTTCCAGTCAATTCATATGGAGATATGATTTTCTTCTAGGGTCCTCCAGGAACTGGCAAGACCTATGTTGGGGTTAAGCTAATGCAACTGTTCCTATCACTAAGCAGTCTTCCAAAGAATGCACCAATTTTAATTATGGCCTACAGGAACAAGGCTCTTGATCATTTTTTGGAGAAATGTTTGGAATGTGGTGTAAAATCAGATGATGTGGTTGAGTTGGCTCTTATCATAGCACAGATGGTAATCCTGCAGTGACCCCTCTGTTGTTAAGCACAAAGGTTAGAGCCAAAGAGACTGAGAGGAACAAGAAACTAAAGAGGCAGCTGCACTCAATGAACCAAAGGTAGGCCTGATGATTAAGATGTAACTTATTATTATTATTGTTACTTTATTAAGAATTATTGAAGCAAGCAAAGATATGGTGGAAAAAAGTAAACTAAGTTTGGAAAACTGCAGAGAATACATGACAAAGGAATGGTTGAAGTCCCTTTTGCTGAAAGGCCCAATGAAGCTGTCCAAGGAGGTTGAAGGTAGTCTGAAGAGTTATCCAGAGGACTGTCTTAAGCTAGTCTTGAAGGTGTGTGAGTGTGTATGTAAGTGTATGTGTGTTACTTATAGGCATCCCATTAGGGAGAGGCAATGATGGGAGAAGCTGAAATGAAGAAACAAATAGAGCTGACAGGAGCTCTTCAATGTGCATGGGATTTGTGGACGGGGGATATTGTGGACCAAATCCAAATTCCAAGAAGCAGTATAACAGAATCCATTCCAAACCAGAGCATTGAGGATGAAATTGATGAGAATGAAAGTAGGCAAGAGGAGGAAAATGAAAGGAGACTGCAATTTGACGAAGATGAATGTGACAGTTCTATGACTGTTAAACTTGAAGATATAGAGTATTTTAATGATTCAGGTAAGGGAAACATGATATAGCATGTGCTGGTTAATGACACCTTTTTTTTAGAGCAAACCATCTCCTGCAATGCTGTATGGGATCTTAGTACTGCTGATAGAAGGAAACTGATAGCTCAGGCTGTTAAAACAGGCTACACATTGGCGATGGAACGTTTAAAAGACTATATGAAAAAGTATGAAAAACTACGGCAGAAATTTGAGGTTAATTTGTTTTGGAATAACTCTCACTAATGTCATTCATGTATTTGTAGACTGAAAAACGAAAGTCACAGCTGGACATATTGCAACATTCAAAGGTTGTTGGCATGACAACCTCAGGGGCTGCTATCAACCAACAGTTACTGAATGAATTAAAAGCAGCTGTAGTGTTTGTAGAGGAGGCAGCTGAAGTGTTAGAGTCCAACCTTCTGGCATCTCTCACTCCTCATGTGAAGCACTTAATTCTAATTGGTGACCACATGCAGCTGAAACCCAAGGTAAATATACCCTTATCAAGCAAGATGTCTCTTCCACATTGCAACAACTCTTTCTTTTAGATTGCCTGCAATCGTTTAAAAGAAGATGCCATTAAGTTTGACACCTCCTTATTTTTACGATTAGTAGAGAATAAATTTCCCTACACCCTGCTGATGAACCAGAGCAGGATGAGGCCTGAGATGGTGAGACTGTATGGCCACCATTATAAGGAGCAGAAAAGAGAAAGTAATACTGAAAGACTTCGGTCTAATATGGAGGTAATGTGCATGTGTTTGATGGTATTGGTCCAAACTTTGCAGCTA
Source organism: Spongilla lacustris (assembly GCA_949361645.1). Classification (NCBI taxonomy): domain Eukaryota; kingdom Metazoa; phylum Porifera; class Demospongiae; order Spongillida; family Spongillidae; genus Spongilla; species Spongilla lacustris. Next base: position 6,725,310 of record OX442433.1, on the reverse strand, counting down.
CATGTAAAGATCTGTTACAGATTGTTGGGAACATTTCACAACTCGGTTGCATGGCAACCTCTGTGTTCTGGTGGGACCACGATAAACCAGAGAGCAGTAATGGAGGAGGACAGATCACTAATGATCATGAGGTCAAGATGGTGGTGGCCCTCTGTCTGTGGATACTTAGCTGTGGAGACCAGGATAGTATCGGCAAAGATGACATCACTGTACTAACTCCATATCGTGCACAGGTAGGTGAAAGTATATCAGCCATCATTTTTTTTAATGCTCATTTACTGTAGAGGAAAGCCATTGAGGATGCTCTTAAGGACAAATCCAATTTCTTATCTAATACCCAAGTACCACATAAAATCACCACACACTTGTCACAACTGAAGGTGCACACAGTGGATGAATTTCAGGTAACACAACTGCTGGCTGGTGTAAGGTACTTTAATGACAGCTACATGTAATTGGCAGGGGCGTGAGTCAAGGGTCATCATTTTGAGTCTAGTAAGAAACAATAAAAAGAATAAAATCGGCTTTCTAAGCGACAAACATCGTCATGTTGTGGCTGTGTCCAGACAGAAATGTGGACTGTACATAGTTGGAAGTGCAAAGTGCTTGTCTATATCTCCTATTGTGTGGAAGGTATTTTATTTAACTGCAAAGTGTTGATATTAATTTTGTTTCTATTTATACATATTTGCAATAACAAGCCGTTCATTGATTACCGCAATCAATATAAAGAAATAGACAATTTGATAGTTGTTAAGCCTGGATTGCAGTGTACCAAACCATGCAGATCACCTGAGGAACTTGAGCAGCTCATTTACAGGTAGAGTTGACATTTGCCCATAAAATTTAATAAGTCATGTGCTCTAGACTGATATTAGCAATCTATCCCCACACATTGTAATCTATTCCCATATTTAGTAATCTATTCCCATATTCAGCAATCTATCCCCACACATAGTAATCTATTCCCATATTTAGTAATCTATTCCCACATATGCAGTCCTCCTAAGTCGCAGGAGACCACCCCTGTAAAGCCACCTGCTCGACAGCAGTCAAGCCCAGCGGTGCTCCACAGTTCCCCAGATGGCCCCCCAGCAAAAAGCAACTCGGCATCAAAGCAGACATCTCCAGAGTTACACATGACTGTGAGCATGGCTTGTATACGGGACTTGGACTTGCACAGATTGGCAATGAAGGATTGGAAGTTCCTTGGACGCAGACTGAACGTGGAAGAGAGTACAGTCACTAGCATTGAAAAGGACTGTCAAGGCAATGGCCAACTGGAGATGTGTTATCAGGTGTTCTACAGGTGGACAGAGGAACAAGGCCTGAATGCCACTTATTTAAACCTTATAAAGGCACTGGAAAAAGAAAATTTGAATAATTTGGTCGAGCCAGTGAAGTTGCAAGCACAAAAGGTGTGGGAGGAGAAGTAAGCTGGGCTATAAATAGAACCTTTTGTCGGAATAAGTGATAATAAAGAATGCATGGTTGTATATATAATTTCTTTGGAAACAATATCACCAATCATGTGGGGGCACTAGGTTGTTATATAGAAGTGTGAGCTAATGATCTCATTTTCTGTAGCTAAGTATATGTAACATTATTGTTGAATGTGACAGGGTGGATACGACATTGGAACAACATCCCATTGGAAAGAAATTGTTAATGTGCAAGACAGAATTTATAATGTCCTTGCAGCTCCTCCATGTCTTGGTTTGGTTTGCATGGCAGCAAATGTTTTTAATGCACAGCCCATAGATCTTTACTGGCCATAGAGGGTATCTACTCCACTTATGGAAACCTTACAAAGGCACTGGTAAAAGCAAATTTGAATAATTTGGTCGGGTCAGAGAAATTGCAAGCAGAAAAGAAGTGGGAGGAAAAGCAAGCTGAGCTATAAATAGAACTTTTTTACTCAACATTGTGATATTAATAGAAATGTGTGTCAACGTCTGAATGGCTGACAATTAAGAATGGATGGTTATATAAACTTTTCAGCAACAATGTCACCAATCATGTGGGGACTATATAAAAGTGTGAGCTAATGATCACATATAACAGGATAATTATATTACCTATATAAATTTGAATGGGACATGGTGTGGAAGGAAGGAGACAAGACTCCATCACCATGGGAAAAGGGGTGTGGGATACAACATTGGAACAACATCCCATTGGCATGAAATTGTTGATGTGCAGGACAGAATCAGCCTCTCCATGTCTTGGTCTGTTTGCATTGATCGCAATGGCGGCAAATGTTAATATGCATATTGACCATTGAGGGTTCTCAGAAAGGTATATGTAGTCATGGTAACCCATGCATTGCCATATTTTTCTCAGTGTTAAGATGGCACCTGTTTGATATTCAACAATGCTGAGAAAGCAGATAACCACCAACCTGCTGTTTTGTTCACTGACGGTTATACTATGGCCAAATATTAATGCACATAAATCCATTATATTCTAACTGTAACACGTCACTAATAATTACTAATAACTACTTTGTAACTGTTCACTCAACCAGTCCACCTTCTGGAGAACATTTTCGATGTAAGGTTGGCTGACAAGGCTTTCTGGTTCCCAAGGGTGTGGCACCATGGCCAGCAATGCAGCATCAACAGTGGGGTGCTCCATATAGAGCGAAAGAGCTTTCTCAGGGGTGTGTCCAACATCTTTGGCAAATGCACACTCCCACAGTATGCTGTTCAGCTGCAAAAAAAATGGCTCACAACAGTTAAATAAGTGGAATATACTACTGCGTGTTCCCCTCCCATGAATAAAATGCCTTCCACCAGCATGTACAAAGTCAATAATGTTAGCCTACACACCTCAAGTTCCACAAAGTTTTCAAGGTCTCAAAGGCTATACATACCTCAAGTTACACAAGCCTGCATATCTATGTCCCCAAACTCTTACAGACCTCACGTTCTCAAAGCCTACAGATCTCAGGTTCTCAAAGCCTACAGACCTCAGGTTCTCAAAGCCTACAGACCTCAGGTTCTCAAAGCCTACAAACCTAAGGTTCTCAAAGCCTACACACCTCAGGTTCTCAAAGCCTACAAACCTAAGGTTTTCAAAGCCTACAGACCTCAGGTTCTCAAAGCCTACAGTACAGACCATAGCCTACAGACCAAAGCCTACATATACACACCTGACGTTCCCAATACCAAATATTTGTCACTGTACCTCTAGTTCCCAGTGTCTGTCATGGAAGTCTTCTAGGTTCACTGTCAGCAGTTCACCATGGTTCTCTCTGCCATAATTCTCCCAGTCTACTTTGCATTCCTTCACATCCGATATGGTGACCAGGAAAGTGTCTTCGAGCACAAAGGTGGACTGCCTCTTGTGGCGGAGGAGAATGACCTTCCACTCATCAGTACAGGGGCAGAAGGAAAGGGTCCCTGGCTTTGGTACAGAGATGGTCTCTACCAACCTATTAACAGAGCTAAACTCGGGGTCACTTTCGCGCACAACCTCATGTAGGTCCAACTCCAGCCTGGAGTCATGCTGCCTGGAGGTCAGGGTACAACACAGTAACATCTCTGTCTTCACACACACACACACACACACACACACACACACACACACACACACACACACACACACACACATGCACACACACACACACACGCACACACACATACATACACACACATACACACACTCACACACACACATACCCCGGTACTCTCACACACACACACATGCATACACACACATGCACACACACATGCACACACACACACACACACACGTACCACAACACACCTGTGAATGCACACAACATCAATGGCAGCTGCTCGTCTTTCATTTTTCTTGACCCTGATAACCTTTAGCGTACCGTCTTCCATGGCAACCACCCGCACATCCACTTGGTTTCTCTTGCCACCAGCAGGTAGCTTTTTCTGGTCACCAGCAGGTAGTGTGATGGCAAAGTTGTAGGTCTCAAGAACATGTTTCTCGCTGCAGTGACTCTTTAGTTCTGTGGCAAGTGCCTCAACCTTGGCAGCATCAATGCTGCACACAGAGGGTTAAACCTTGCATACACCAGACACACCTCCATCACCTCGTGTTCATTCCACTATGAAACTGTGCTTTTGAGTTGACATCAAGCAAATCTCCGAGCTCCCTCATGTTCATATCACTATCCAGTGTCTCCTTAGGTAGCGAGTACCAAACCTTCTTCCCAAACCTACAAGTGATGATATCCAATTAAAATAATCGAGTCTGTCTAACCCTTCCATGCAGGATTTCAACTGGCTGCAGGCAGTGCAGTACGTCATACTAACATGTGGCTGCTCATGTTTCAAAGGGGCAATGTATACAGACAATCAACAGGTTGTTAGTTCCAATTGTACATAATTGCTATTACACTGAGTTCTAATTATCCAACTATACTGGATTTGCTTATTATATTGTGGCATTCTTTACAGCAAGCTCCAAAATGGAAACTGCCGTAGTAAGAGAATGGAGCACAGTGGAAGTGCCTTAGGCCAGTTGTATAACTTAATGTGTCGTACTACGATGGAGAGCCCCGCCTACCAGTACCACACTTAAATACACCTGCAGATAAATACATGTATTGGAGAACTTGACTTTGGTGAAATCAACCTTAAATCCGTAGTTTGCAATATGACAGTTGAATTGCAAGGGAATGAGCCTGCATAACTCTCATTACGGTAATCTTTTTTGTATCATACATAGACTATCCTAACACAATATTAGCATCAGTTGTGAGGTACATTTACATAGTCTGGGGACCCAACCTATGGCTGTACTGCCATCAATCTGGTCCCAAACTATATACTAGCTTTATAATGCTTTAATAATGCTTTAATAATGCTTTAATAATGCTTTAGTAACACAATCTTAGTGCAGTTTGAGGACCAATTGATGGTTAATATTAGTACATGTAAGTGACTGGGAATTGGACCAAGCACATTTCCATTACTGAACAGCTCATAACAACTCAAACCTTACTTTAAAGTTCATAACTAACACAGATATACATGTAGACTGGGGACAGTACTACAACCATCAGCCGGGTACCCACGGTTGATACTGATGCACCCTCTGTTAAGGGTCATTTGCCTCACCAAAGTCACTATATAATATAAGTTAACCTTCCTCATTTCCTCAGCTGTCCTGTGGCGGATCAGTGGCACTGATGAGGCCCAGGTCTTGGGTCCCCTCTGTGCCAGATCCCCAGCCCAGACAACAGCACCACCTAAATAGACCATGACTACCCCACTTTGTGGCTAAATGTATATGTGCATGCGTAGCAGCAGTTTCCCCCTCATTCCTGGTTTAACTGTATTTATAAACTTTATTCTACCTATACAGTTGCTCACCTAGCCTCCAATTTCCCTCTCCAGTTTCCGTTCTGCTTCAATTCTTCTTGCATCCCTTTCAGACCACGGTGAAGTATAGACGTCACATCTCCACAGTTAAGAATCAAACTGAGCCACACAGCCAGCATGCAGTGAAAAGGACACAACACCAGGTTGTCATGGGAATGCAAACCTCAAAGTGGGCTGTTCTTCCGCCACAGTACCATTCAAACAGTGGGTCTGGGGACCCAACAGTGACATGTATATGCATGCACAGAACTGAACTCTGCAGATCACATGACTTATGGACACCTAATTCTGATCTTCATAACTTGAAAATGTTGATCATAAAGTGAAACTCAATCATATGGCTGAGTACATTTGGTACAATATCTATTTTCAGGTACAACTACCATACACAAGCATGCACACATCACACACACATGCACACCCCACTTGTACACATCACACACACACACCACACACAACACACACACACACACACACACACACACACACACACACACACACACACTCCCACACACTTTACCTTGTCAATACAGTGCAGAACATGGACGCCCTCTTTGCAGTGAGGATTGGTGTGGAAGTGGTTCAAGAGACTGCCTTCGTACCTGACAAACCGCAGGGATAGGTTGTTCCTTGTGCCCACTCCATCAGGAAGGACCAATCTGATTATGTTCAAAACCTTCCCTTTACCCCAATTAAGGCACTACAGCGTACGAGCAGGGTGATGGAGGTGTAAGCCCCAACAGTATTAGCAATTCAACTCACCAACAAGGCAAATAAGTGTTCCAACTTCTCTTTCACCTCCCGAAACAGTTCCTCGTCAGGCACTTCGAGATGCACCTTGATCTATGCATAAAAGGCAAAGCCATACATGTAAAGTGGGCTATTCCATTATTGACCTCTATGGATGACAATAATCCCCTCCCCCCAGGACAACATATTTTAAAAAGCATGTGCCCCCCTCCCCAGGACAGACTTATAAATGCCCCCCCTTGACAAGCTTATATTTTATTCCACACACACTGGACGTGCTTGTATTTTCATTCATCCCCCCCCCCCCCCCCCCCCCGGACAAGCTTCTGTTATACCTTCTAACCCCCCGGGACAGGCATTTTAAGGCAAATAACAACTTCAAAATAAGAGTAAAATTAGCAAACTCACTTCGTGTTCAGATGCAAGTAAGTGCACAATGCGTGGTAATAGTCCCTCTTCGATTCGACATAAATTACTCCTGCCCTTCCCCGCGACGACTCCGACAGGAATGTCCTTTGGCAAGGGCACGGAGTAACAGCGACCACCGATGGGCTCGCTCCGCCGGCTGGTTCGTTGCGCATGTGGAGCTATTACCGAGTTTCTGCCGCCATGAGAATTCCTGCACCGGTCTCCGAATGTACAATTTCCGCGCAAATAGAATTTACACATACCCCTGGTATTAGACATATTTCATTACATGCACTAGCTTTTTTGCGGCCTCCTATACAGAAATGGGGGAAATCCCAGGGTTGTTTCCCCTCGTACAATACGCAACTCTTATTACATCATGTTCACATGATGACCACGCCCACAAAACGGAAACCTGTTTCAATATGAACCAGAGAACATAACTCTTGGAAAGGAGAGAAAAGAAGTACACAATTAAGACACACATACACACACACACACACACACCTCTCAGTCATCACCAGCAAGAAGCAATGCCAAGTCATCCATCCCAGAGCCATCATCATCCTCAATGGAGCTTTCTTCCTCCACCTTCCCGGCAGAGTTAGAAGAGTTAGACTCCACGTCCACTCGCTTACGCTTACGTCCATAAGATCCCTCCCCCTCCTCCTCCAACTCTCCCACCACACATGTAAATAAACTGTAGGGTATCAAACCAAAAAAAATTACTGTACATTTATGATGTGCTATTTTTACAGGTTATTGTCCTCTTCCCAATCAGAATATGGGAGAAGCTTGAATTGGACATAGTCAAGGAACAGCAGGTACATGTAAGCAGTTAGTATGGGTTTGACCATAGCAGGTACATGTAAGCAGTTAGTATGGGTTTGACCATAGCAGGTACATGTAAGCAGTTTGACCATATGGTGTAGGTGCAGTCTAGAGGCATTCTGTATACTCCTAGCTTGCATATACATGTTACAGTTGGTGGATTTACTGACAGAGCATTATGTGGATAAAGCTAGGTGTGTTTGACTAATCTTAAAAAGTGACACTTACGCATCGCATCGTAGAACGTTTCTGTATGTACTCTTTATGTTGCACGAAGTGCTAATATGTAGCAGTATTGTATATATGCAGCAATGACATCAACACTTTTAGTGTGAGTTCATGTAGGCAGTTGTTAAATTTATTCATCTAATTTGCATGTAAATGTACATAGGTGGCCATCTGACTGTATGTCCTTTTGTGAGGTTTTTTTAATTACTGTTGTGACCCATTCCCACTAACCCTCTCTGATACTTAATTTAACAGCTCTTGGCTTTTCCTGCTCCCTCCTTACTTTTAAACACGTGTACATGGTTGCAGCTTCCAGTGGGTTCATGATTATGTGCTAATCAGTTACATAAGAGCACTATACTGTAATTGTGTTTCTAAATCACAAAGCTTGCATGTACGTGTATATGTATGTGTGTGTGCATTTCTGAGCAGGTGTGTGAGAAAGGGAAGGTTGAGTGATTAATTGTGCTGTCATGGTAAATTCAGTTTTGATGATATATTGTGTCATCATATTGTAAGCATATCTTGCTACTATTGTGTGTACATCACAAATAATCATGCCAACTTCAATAACTGCTATATTACATCTAACCCTGAAATGGCCATATGTACAAGTACAAGCAACTCTAATTAAAGTACATCATTTACTTACTAAGTGTGTGAAAACTGAGCTGTTCTATTGCTGAAGTGAAAGTCAATGTGTGTACCCAACAATTCATAAATTCATAATTACATCATGGTTTTAACATAAGAGTCATAAAGACAAGTCACTGCAGGTGTGCTAGTTGCTAACCAAATCACTGTCCTGCCCTGCAGCTTACCTTAGGTTAGGATAAATTTGGGAGGTATGCCTTTTGTCTCCCACATAAGCGGAATGTTTGGCACCAATTAAAAGTTAACTGCTCTTTTCTGTTCATTTTTCCTTGATTGTGAACACCTTGTATATTACTACCAAAAAAATGATACAAACTTGCCCTTGTGCCTGAATCAGGCAGACGCTGGCAGTGGACTTGGAATGATCTCTAACTGGCTCTTTTGCATAACCCATCCCTTCTCTCTGAAGAAGGTGTCAAGGCAGGTTAAGCAGCGGCAGCCATTGAGCTTAGGAAGCTCTCAGCTAATGATGCAAGTGCTGTCAGCTTGGGTAGACAGATGACAGAGTCAAGTGGAGCTTGAGGCAAAGAAGCTGTACAAGCTTTTTTTCACATCACATCTCTTCTGATGTGGTGTGAAGCTATCTTAATATGATGACTCTCGTGCTTGAGTCAATGCATGGGCCCTCCAATGGTTTGCCTGCTTGCCCCATCCCATAGCTAATGTGTTTTAGTGTAATCAGTTATATGAGAAGATGTGTTAAGTTAATCAGTTTTGTATCCATTGCATTCCTGATTTAGACACTTTATAAAGTGGTCAGGCTGTTATGCTCAAGATTTGATCATCTGTAAAATGATGTTATAAATTTGTATATGGGGAAAAGGGATGTAACACAATAATGTAGAATTTTCCAGAAACGAGCCTCAAAGTTGACACATGCAAATTGAAATGTATACAAAATTCTTACAGTTGTATCGCCATGACGGACAGTCCAATTTCAAGTGTGTAAGAAAGAAGATGTAGAAGACCTAGGAATTTCTTAGAATATCAGATAACTTGAAAACCTGGTAAAACATCTGTTACAGTAGGTTATGACATAAATTACTGTATGTTTATAATTGTGACAGAAACTACTTTGTATTTCCTTTTTTTTTGCTCTGCTGCTTTTCTGGACAGGTGAATACAGTCCCCTCAGGACACCCATCTCTGGTTTTGTATTCAAAAGAAAGTCTTGATTGCACAGACTTTTACACCTGTATTCGATTGCCTGTATTGTATACTTGTGTACACTGTTTTTGTTTTTTTCTGTGATGAAAACAAAATTGTTAATAAATACATAAGCAGACTAAGATATTGCCATCCTACTAGGCAATGTACCAATAACTATAGAACTTCCATCCTTGATTGGGACAGGAGTGCTCTGAGTTGGCCAGCATAAGAAATACACTGCATCTTGTGTATAGGTACAAAGATTTCATCAACACACCGACCAGAAATATCAGAAAAGCACTGACCAAAGCTGTGTCTAAGTGGATGTTTACTCTAGCTCTACACCAGAAACATCAGAAAGAAAAAGAAATACCAATTCCATGTTATTAAACTCATGATCAGAGCTGCTGACCTGGCTGTATATAATACACACTCGATAAGTTCTGAGGCTAATATCTATAGATAGAAGTACAAGCTAGTAAATATAAGAATTATTAAATTAAATTAAATTGAAAAAGATACAAAATGATGTTGTAAAAAACCCTGGATACATAGATACCCCTGGACAGGACACCTACCTGTCCCCTGGACAGATACAGCCCCCCCAGGGCACCTACCTACCCCTGGACAGGTGGATGAAGCCCCCCTCCAGGACACCTAATGAAGGGTGATGGAGGTGTGTCTGATGAGGGGTGGTGGAGTGTGTGTAATGTGTGGGTGGTGAAGTGTGTGTAATGAGGGGGTGGTGGAAGTGTGTCTAGTGAGGGATGATGGAAGTGTGTCTAATTACATTTAAAAGGATTGTTGGGGAGATGTTATAATGATCATGTGTTACCATTGGGAAACAATTGTTCCCCAAGGGTAACGCAAAACTCTAACTCTCACAAGATATAATGGCTACACACAACTCCTTCACTATGTGGCATTATTATCTGATCCCAACTTCCGCCTGTACTTAACTGATAGTGTTCCATACATGTTATGTTGTACACCTTACCCCTATGCTTGCGCAGATAGACATTAAATTCAGGATCCAAATGAACTAGAAAAATGCATCCTTTACACATACTTCCCCCTCTCATGGTGTGCACTATTTAGGAGGAAATTCAGCAGCTCCTGGCAGTCAAACAACTTAACAAAGCCTTTGAAGTGGCCCTATCAACATCAGACCTGACCATTGTCATGTACCTGTGCCAGCAGGTGACCCCAGATGAGGCCAGCCAGTCCTCCTGTCCACTGAGGTACCAAGCTAGCAGGGTAGTCTTTGCCCCTGCTCTCCACTGTTAGCAGGGTAGTCTTTGCCCCTGCCCTCCACTGAGGTACCAAGCTAGCAGGGTAGTCTTTGCCCCTGCCCTCCACTGCTAGCAGGGTAGTCTTTGCCCCTGCCCTCCTCTGAGATACCAAGCTAGCAGGGTAGTCTTTGCCCCTGCCCTCCACTGCTAGCAGGGTAGTCTTTGCCCCTGCCCTCCACTGAGGTACCAAGCTAGCAGGGTAGTCTTTGCCCCTGCCCTCCACTGAGGTACCAAGCTAGCAGGGTAGTCTTTGCCCCTGCCCTCCACTGAGGTACCAAGCTAGCAGGGTAGTCTTTGCCCCTGCCCTCCACTGAGGTACCAAGCTAGCAGGGTAGTCTTTGCCCCTGCCCTCCACTGAGGTACCAAGCTAGCAGGGTAGTCTTTGCCCCTGCCCTCCACTGAGGTACCAAGCTAGCAGGGTAGTCTTTGCCCCTGCCCTCCACTGAGGTACCAAGCTAGCAGGGTAGTCACATGGAAACCTTCTTTACATAAGTCTGGATGGAAAATTTAAGAAGGATCTAGTCTGGGGAACTGCTGAGTCATTGGGCAAAGTTAGCACAACACAAGGAAAGCAGACCAAGGAGGTCACCCCATGCACATATGCATTGCAATCACGTACAAACATTATTTTATTCATATGTGTCAGGGTTTATTAATTGTACCTTATGTTGATTTGTGTAGGGAACTGTTGATGTGCAGCCGTGCTTGGAGTTCTTCCCCAGATGGCCCCCCAGCAAAAGCAACTCTGCAGCAAAGCAGACATCTCCAGAGTTACACATGACTGTGAGCATGGCTTGCATACTGGACTTGGACTTGCACAGATTGGCAATGAAGGATTGGAAGTTCCTTGGACACAGACTGAACGTGGAAGAGAGTACAGTCACTAGCATTGAAATGGACTGTCAAGGCAATGGCCAACTGGAGATGTGTTATCAGATGTTTTACAGGTGGACAGAGGAACAAGGCCTGAATGCCACTTATTTAAACCTTAAAAAGGCACTGAAAAAAGAAAATTTGAATAATTTGGTCGAGCCAGTGAAGTTGCAAGCACAAAAGGTGTGGGAGAAGAAGCAAGCTGGGCTATAAATAGGACCTTTTGTCTAAATAAGTGACAATAAAGAATGCATGGTTGTATATGTAATTTCTTTGGAAACAATATCACCAATCATGTGGGGGCACTAGGTTGTTATATAGAAGTGTGAGCTAATGATCTCATTTTCTGTAGCTAAGTATTTGTAACATTTGAATGAGACAGGGTGGATACAACATTGGAACAACATCCCATTGGCATGAAATTGTTGATGTGCAGGACAGAATCAGCCTCTCCACGTCTTGGTCTGTTTGCATTGATCACAATGGCGGCAAATGTTAATATGCATATTGGCCATTGAGGGTTCTCAGAAAGGTTATATGTAGTTATGGTAACCCATGCATTGATTTTTCTCAGTGTTAAGATGGCATCTGTTTGATATTCAACAATGCTGAGAATTCTATAGAAAGCAGATAACCACCAACCTGCCATTTTATTCACTGAAGATTATACCATGGTCAAATGTTAATGCCATTATATTCTTAACTGTAACACACCACTAATAATTACCAATAACTACTTTGTAACTGTTCACTTAACCAGTCCACCTTCTGGAGAACATTTTCGATGTGAGGTTGGCTGATGAGGCTTTCTGGTTCCCAAGGGTGTGGCACCACGGCCATCACTGCAGCATCAACAGTGGGGTGCTCCATATAGAGTGAAAGAGCTTTCTCGGGGGTGTGTCCAACATCTTTGGCAAATGCACACTTCCACAGTATGCTATTTAGCTGCAAAAAAAAAAAAACAGGAAAAAATGGCTCACAACAGTTAAATAAGTGGAATATACTACTCCCATGAATAAAATGCCTTCCACCAAAGCCAATAATGTTAGCCTACATCAGCCCCGAATCCAGGAAATTGTTATGGGTTGGGGGGGGGGGGGGGGGGGGGGGTGGGTGCAGTCAGCAAGTTACATGCAGCATTGTCCACTTTTAAACACAAGGGACATCAGGACAAGAGGGTCCACTCCGCTCCTACCCTGTTGTGCTCCACTGCTTCGTTGACATTTGTCCATACAACTGAGTATTCGGGACTTTTAAGTATGACGCAACACATAATCTGTAGCTCTTTGTCCAATCCGTTGAGTGCGCGTTCTTGGGAGGGGAGAGGGCAATTGCTGCCAGGGGGCTGCATTTGATATGCTGCCCCCCCACCCCCCCACCCCCTCCAAGGCTATGCTGGATCCGGGGCTGGTCTACATACCCAAGGTCTCAAATGCTATACATACCTCAAGTTACAAAAGCCTGCATGCCCCCCAAACTCTTACAGTACCTCAGGTTCTCAAAGCCTACACACCTCAGGTTCTCAAAGCCTACACACCTCAGGTTCTCAAAGCCTACACACCTCAGGTTCTCAAAGCCTACAGACCTCAGGTTCTCAAAGCCTACAGACCTCAGGTTCTCAAAGCCTACAGACCAAAGCCTACATATATACACACCTGCCATTCCCAATACCAAATATTTGTCGCTGTACATACATGTACCTCTAGTTTCCAGTGCCTGTCATGGAAGTCTTCTAGGTTCACTGTCAGCAGTTCACCATGGTTCTCTCTGCCATACTTCTCCCAGTCTACTTTGCATTCTTTCACATCCAATATGGTGACCAGGAAAGTGTCTTCGAGCACAAAGGTGGACTGTCTCTTGTAGCGGAGGTTTATGACCTTCCAGGGGCAGAACGATAGGGTCCCTGGCCTTGGTACAGAGATGGTCTCTACCAACCTATTAACAGAGCTAAACTCGGGGTCACTTTCGCGCACAACCTCATGTAGGTCCAACTCCAGCCTGGAGTCATGCTGCCTGGAGGTCAGGGTACAGCACAGTAACATCTCTGTCTTCACACACACACACACACACACACACACACACACACACACACACACACACACACATACACACGCACATGCACACGCACTCACACACACATGCACTCACACACACACACACATGCATACACACACACATATACACACACATACACACGTACCACAACACACCTGTGCATGTACACAACATCAATGACAGCAGCTCGACTTTCATTTTTCTTGACCCTGATAACCTTTAGCGTACCGTCTTCCATGGCAACCACCTGCACATCCACTTTCTTTCTCTTGTCACCAGCAGGTACATGTAGTGTGATGGTAAAGCTGTAGATCTCAAGAACATGTTTCTCGCTGCAGTGACTCTTTAGTTCTGTGGCAAGCGCCTCAACCTTGGTAGGATCAATCCTGCACACAAAGGGTTACACCAGACACACCTCCATCACCTCATGTTCATTCCACTACGAAACTGTGCTTTTGAGTTGACATCAAGCAAATCTCCGAGCTCCCTCATGTTCATATCACTATCCAGTGTTTCCTTAGGTAGCGAGTACCAGAACTTCTTCCCAAACCTACAAGTGATGATATCCAATTCAAATAATCCAGTCTGTCTAACCCTTCCATGCAGGATTTCAACTGGCTGCAGGCAGTGCAGTTCGTCATACTAACATGTGGCTGATCATGTTTCAAAGGGGCAATGTATACAGACAATCAACAGGTTGTTAGTTCCAATTGTACATAATTGCTATTACACGGAGTTCTAATTATCAAACTATACTGGATTTGCTTATTATATTGTGGCATTCTTTACAGCAAGCTCCAAAATGGAAACTGCCGTAGTAAGAGAATGGAGCACAGTGGAAGTGCCTTAGGCCAGTTGTATAACTTAATGTGTCGTACTACGAGGGAGAGCCCCGCCTACCAGTACCACACCTGCAGATGAGTACATGTATTGGAGAACTTGCTATGCATGCACATGTAGCCACAGTCTCCAGTCAGCTGGGTGGTGCTGAGGCAGTAGCACTTGGTCTATTTAGGTGATACTGTTGTCTGGGCTGGGGATCTGGCACAGAGGGGACCCAAGACCTGGGCCTCATCAGTGCCACTGATCCCCCACAGGACAGCTGAGGAAATGAGGAAGGTTAACTTATATTATATAGTGACTTCGGTGAGGCAAATGACCCTTTACAGAGGGTGGGTGCATCAGTATCAACCGTGGGTACCCGGCTGATGGTTGTAGTACTGTCCCCAGTCTACATGTATGTCTGTGTTAGTTATGAACGTTTGAGTTGTTATGAGCTGTTCAGTAATGGAAATGTGCTTGGTCCAATTCCCAGTCACTTACATCAACCATCAGATAGTCTATGTATGATACAAAATAGATTACCATAATGAGAGTTATGCAGGCTCATTCCCTTGCCATTCAACTGTCATATTGCAAACTACGGATTTAAGGTTGATGTTCACCATATTTATAAACTTTATTCTACCTATACAGTTGCTCACTTAGCCTCCAGCTTCCCTCTCAAGTTTCCATTCTGCTTCAATTTTTCTTGCATCCCTTTCAGACCACAGTGAAGTATAGACGTCACATCTCCACAGTTAAGAATCAAACTGAACCACACAGCCAGCATGCAGTGAAAAGGACACAACACTAGGTTGTCATGGGAATGCAAACCTCGAAGTCGACTGTTCTTCCGCCACAGTACCATTCAAACAGTGGGTCTGGGGACCCAACAGTGACATGTATATGCATACACAGAACTGAACTCTGCAGATCACATGACTTATGGACACCTAATTCTGATCTTCATAACTTGAAAATGTTGATCATAAAGTGAAACTCAATCATATGGCTGAGTACATTTGGTACAATATCTATTTTCAGGTACAACTACCATACACAAGCATGCACACATCACACACACATGCACACCCCACTTGTACACATCACACACACACACCACTTGTACACATCACAAGCACCCACACACTCACTTGTACACATCACACACACACACCACTTGTACACATCACACAGCACCCACACACCCCACTTGTACACATCACACAGCACCCACACACCCCACTTGTATACATCACACACACACACACTTTACCTCATCAATACAGTGCAGAACATGGACACCCTCTTTGCAGTGAGGATTGGTGTGGAAGTGGTTCGAGAGACTGCCTTCGTACCTGACAAACCGCAGGGACAGGTCGTTCCTCGTGCCCACTCCATCAGGAAGGACCAGTCTGATTACATTCAAAACGTTCCCTTTACGCCACTTTAGGCACTACAGCGCACGAGCAGGGCGATGGAGGTGTAAGCCCCAACAGTATTAGCAACTCAACTCACCAACGAGTCAAACAAGTGTTCCAACTTCCCTTTCACCTCCCGAAACAGTTCCTTGTCAGGCACTTCGAGATGCACCTTGATCTATGCATAAAAGGCAAAGCCATGTAAAGTGGGCTATTCCATTATTTAATCGTACACCTCTATGGATGACAATAATTGCAAATATCCCCCTCCCCCCAGGACAACATAAAACCCTGGACATGCATTTATTATGTGCCTCCCTTCCCAGGACAGACTTATAAATGCCCCCCCTTGACAAGCTTCTTATTTTATTCCACACACACTGGACGTGCTTGTATTTTCATTCATCCCCCCCCCCCCCCCCCCCCCCCCCCCGGACAAGCTTCTGTTATACCTTCTAGCCCCCCGGGACAGCATTTCAAGACAACTAACAACTTCAAAATAAGAGTAAAATTAGCAAACTCACTTCGTGTTCAGATGCAAGTAAGTGCACAATGCGTGGTAATAATCCCGCTTCGATTCGACATAAATGACTCCTGCCCTTCCCCGCGACGACTCCAACAGGGATGTCCTTTGGCAAGGGCACGGAGTAACAGCGACCACCGATGGGCTCGCTCCGCCGGCTGGTTCGTTGCGCATGTGGAGCTATTACCGAGTTTCTGCCGCCATGAGAATCCCTGCACCGGTCTCCGAACTTACATTTTCCGCGCAAATAGAATTTACACATACCCCCGGTATTAGACATTTTATTACTAGCGGCCCTCAATGGGGAAATCCCATGGTTGTTTCCCCTCGTACAATATGAATATGCAACTCTCTGTATATAATATTATGTTCACATGAAGACCACGCCCACAAAACGGAAACCTGTTTCAATATGAACCAGAGAACATAACTCTTGGAAAGGAGAGAAAAGAAGTACACAATTAAGACACACATACACACACACCCCTCAGTCATCACCAGCAAGAAGCAATGCCAAGTCATCCATCCCAGAGCCATCATCATCCTCAATGGAGCTTTCTTCCTCCACCTTCTCAGCAGAGTTAGAAGAGTTAGACTCCACGTCCACTCGCTTACGCTTACGTCCATAAGATCCCTCCCCCTCCTCCTCCAACTCTTCCGCCAGATGCATACCCACCTCAGGGTGCAGACCCCTAAATAGTGCCCCCTCCTCCTCCCCCTCTTCCTTTTGTGGTTGCCTTTCCTCCACAGGTGCAGTGCCTTCCACATCCTCCTCCTCAGTGTCGTTGGAGCTGTCGCCTATCTCAGCATCCACCTCCGCCTCCATCTTCTCCAGCTCTTCATCGGACACAGAGAGATAGCTGTCTAACCTGGTCACCTGATGGCGCCGTGATCTGCTCGGGCCACTCTTAGGCTCCTCCTCTTCCCCAGCCCCCTCCCAATCCTTGGTCTCCTTTTCTTCAGCTCTCACCACCTCCACTTCCTCCTCCTCCCCCTCCTGGTCTTCCTCTTCCTTAGCAGTCCTTTCTACATCACATTTCACTTCCTTTGCACCATCTCCACCCCCCTTAACAGCATCCGCAGTCCACTTTGCATCCTTATCTTCCAGTTCCAACCATCCATGGAGCCCCTCCCCCTTTAGTGGACCACGCCCCTTCCCTCCCCTCTCCTTTGCGCTGTGCTCAAAACCCAGCGGAAACGACTTCTCTTCCACCCACTGCCACCTCTCAGCGCAGGCCCACAGCCAGGCGGGACTCACCACCTTGATCCCGGGCATCCTCCTGGCCTCCTTCAGCTTGCTGGTGCCCGGCCTCCCCACTATGACGTGGGTGGTGGCCCGCTGAGCCTTCCTGTGGTCGCAGCTGTGCAGGCCGGGGACCAGCTCCTCGTGGACCACCGCCCCAAAGGCCACCGCCGTGCACCACTCGGGGCTCCTCTGGGGAGGGGTGTTTGTAGGTATGACCCCCGTGAACAGCACCCTGGCCCCCTTCAACACCGAGCGGCGCAGGTGAGGAATGATCTCCTTCAGGTCAGGGACCGCAGGAGGCTCCGCCTCCTCCTTCTTTGTGGCGTGGTACTGGCTGTAGAAGGTGGCGTGGATCCTCTGCAAGGTGTCGCCAAGGTAACGCAGGAAATCATCAGAGTCATTGATCTCACGTGGAGTTGCTGTGGCTGGGGCACTCGCTATATGTTCTGACTGGGCCAGGGGGCCAGCCTTATGTTCTGACTGGGCCAGGGGGCCAGCCTTATGTTCTGACTGGGCCAGGGGGCCAGCCTTATGTTCTGACTGGGCCAAGGGGCCAGTCTTATGTTCTGACTGGGCCAGGGGGCTGCTTGTTAGTGGCTTGCTTTGTGACCCCAAGATTTCATCATTGGCAATAGGTTGAAGGTGCTCACCTCCAATGGCAACATCTGCAGCACCCCTCTCAACACCACCACACTTTGATTCGGCCTCCATGACACAGACATCCGCAATCTCAGGCTGGATGCCAACCCCTTCTTGCGTAATACTCACTCCTTCCATACCTCCAGCGACGTTTCCTTCTTTACTGTCCCCAGTAGGTAGGACCTGGTCCGGACCTTGTACCAACCCTCCCCCACTCTTCTCAGTAATGGTCACTTCCGCACCATGCAGCTTTGATGGATGTCCCTGGTCCCCAGACAATGGCGGGTTGCTGCCAGGCTCAAACAAACTGTCATCAATGCCACTGGAGCTAGAACCACCACCTTCACTGTCGCTCGACTCTGAGCTGCTACTACTGCTGCTGGATGAGTCCCCTTTATCATCACCCTCATCATTCCCACCTTCACCATCACCTTCATCATCACCCTCATCATTCCCACCATCATCATCACCCTCATCATTCCCACCTTCACCATCACCTTCATCACCTTCATCTTCATTATTGTTGCCATGCCCACCACTATTGCTGTTATTGCTGTTACTATTCAGAGAGGCATGCCCGGTGCCAGAGGGGGCAACCTCAGGTGTTCCCCCCTGAGGTCGGACGACAGGAGGGGGATGGAACGCAGGGGCCGCAGTGGAAGCTGCGGGGGGTTGCTCTCTTCTGACAGGTACAGTGGCCCCAGAAGACAGGAACTTCCTCTTGAGGGGGCGGTGGGGATCAGGGCGTAGGTGTGCTCCTCCTTCGGGGGAAGGAGGTGTGCCGTGGGGCGATGAGGGAGCATTGATGTCCGCAGTGCCAGCAAAGAAGACGTAAGGCTTGACATGGACAAGGTTTGGACATCCTCCCCACACATCCTCCCTGTCGTCTATGATGGCCACCATGGAGTCACCACAGGGGAACACTGACCTGTGTGTGTGTGTGTGTGTGTGTGTGTGTGTGTGTGTGTGTGTGTGCGCATGCATGTGTGTGTTTCACATCAGTTCAAGTTATCATTAACACATCGCCATACAGAAAGGGCAACAGAAATACAACAGTTATAACATTCATGAGTTAACTACTTTGACTCATTGCGCATACACTACCATTACTAGGCAATGCAAATGGTTAAAAGGCTTTAATTAAATATCATCAAAATTAAAATTGCATTAACATGATATATTATGCTTCAAATGATGCCTGCAAGTCAGTTCAAAATCGAAGATTAATTCAGAGGTTACCAAGTCTTGGAATGAGACATGTATCCTACTCTGGTACAGGACACAGGTGTGTTAGACCAGGTCTTATGTGGGAAAACAGACTTTCCTTAAGCTCTGAGTTGATGGACCAAAACGTATCAGGTCCAAGCTTAAATCACCTGTGTGGTCATCGCGATCCCCAACTGGTATGCGAAGTACACACTCGAGTACTCACACCATAGATTTATTAAAATTCCTTTTAGCAGCAGCTACATAAACAGTGCTCAAATGTACAAGAGACTTTGGCTTACTACGACTACATATAGGCAGGCTTACTGTGTACAGAGGAAGGCTTACTGTGTACAGAGGCAGGTGTGCAGAGGAACCCCTGACAGGTATAGGATAGTATGCACAAACCAGCTCATAGCCCGCATAGGAGCTCAATACATTCTAGGTGTTGATTACCTAAACAGTTTGACTGTAGGCACAGGTAACCCTATGTAGACATAGCCAGCATGCATACATCTACAGGGGGTGGGTTTTCCCTGTTTCTAGGCTGTAACAAACACTCACTTAAGTTGCAGAACTTTGGACGTTGGGTCAAAACACTCGTCCCTGGAGATGATGCGATCGCAGAACAGCCTTTTGCCTGGATCAAGGATCTCTGTCACACGCTTTGCATATGACTTGGTTCCCATGGTGAAGACATGCAGCTCATAGAACTGGGAGACCTGCTTGAGGAAGCTGTGGGCATATGGCCGCAGACGACAGTGGTAGTGTGCTGGGTACCCTGGTAACGTGAACATGACAACATCCTACAAAGAAAGGAACATAGGGTGAGCATTAAGAAGGGTGGATGTAGTAGCGTGGGTGTGTAGTGAGTGAAGTGTGCAGTGGTGTACACGAGTGTGCAATGGTGTGGTGTGTGTTGGGAGTGTCATGTGCAGTGAATGTGACTCTGGGTGTGTATGTAGTGAATGCAGTGTGATGATGTATGAGTGTTTTCAAGGCAGATTTAACAAGCTTACTGGCAGGCCACTCTCAATATTGGGATCCATGGATGTGTGGATGAGGGTCTGGTCGAGGTCAACAACGAGAGCAAGCTTCTGGCACTTCAAGAGCCTCTGCATATCCCTGTTACCCAAGACCTCAGCCTCCTATATGATCAACCAAGTATGTATTGTTACCCAAGACCTCAGCCCTCCCATGTGATCAACCAAGTATGTATTGTTACCCAAGATCTCAGCCCTCCCATGTGATCAACCAAGTATGTATTGTTACCCAAGATCTCAGCCTCCCATGTGATCAACCAAGTATGTATTATTACCCAAGATCTCAGCCCCCCATGTGATCAACCAAGTATGTATTGTTACCCAAGACCTCAGCCTCCCATGTGATCAACCAAGTATGTATTGTTACCCAAGACCTCAGCCTCCTATATGATCAACCAAGTATGTATTGTTACCCAAGACCTCAGCCTCCTATATGATCAACCAAGTATGTACAGTGGAGAACATGGTAGTTGGACAAATAATTTTTTCTCATAAACTTTTACTTTCGAATGGAGTATCTCAGTAGCCTTACAGCTTTATTAAAATCCAATTGCACACATCTGAGCCTATACCACTTGGCCATATAAGCTTGAAAAAGAAATAGGTCACATGACTTCTAAGGCTAGTAAATTAATAATTTAGTGACTCCTCTCCAAAACAATTTGTTCGTCGGGTTTCTCCACACACATTGAACGGATCCCAACGAAATTGGGTTTGTAACTGAAGGACCTACGTACGCAAGTTTTCAGTCGTACGCATCTAACATCGGACTAACCGTTGTGCCGTTATTCACAAAAAGGCGCCATTGTAGGGCTTGAAGTGTTAAGATCGACGTTTTCCCATGCGCTTTCGATAGCTTGCAGGAATTTCAGGTTAAATCGTACGATGGGCATTCTATCGATTTAGCTACGGTATGAGCTCATTGCGATAAAACTACCGTACAAAACATGTTTTGAAACATCAGTGGCTTGGTAGTGTCATTTTGAATAATTTCGATTAATTATACTATGAATATAATTTCAAACACTGCATCGGTCCGGTTATTTCTGGTTATTCCAATGGCTGAGGGCGTAGCCTGTGTTGATGGAAACGGTTCTTTTGATAACCAAACCGACGAAGCTGCACCTACCGAGTACGAGTCGATCTTCAAGACAAGCTAGCAAGGCTGCTGTATTGACATGGACAGAGCTTAAAAAGCGACCGGAAGTCAGTCTCCACAAGGAAAGTACCCAAAGCGATTGTTGAAGCACTCTGGGAAATTCCAGGTACCGTACCTGGAATATCCCAGAGTCTGAGTGCTTCAACAATCTCGTCAGTTGGTGACTTGGTGTGGAGACTGACTTCCCGTCGCTTTTTAAGCTCTGTCCATGTCGATACAGCAGCCTTGCTAGCTTGTCTTGAAGATTGACTCGTACTCGGTAGGTGCAGCTTCGTCGGTTTGGTTATCAAAAGAACCGTTTTCATCAACACAGGCTACACCCTCAGCCATTGGAATAACCAGAAATAACCGGACCGATGCAGTGTTTGAAATTATATTCATAGTGTAATTAATCGAAATTATTCAAAATGGCGACACTACCAAGCCACCGATGTTTCAAAACATGTTTTGTATGGTAGTTTTATCGCAATGAGCTCATACCGTAGCTAAATCGATAGAATGCCCATCGTACGATTTAACCTGAAATCCCTGCAAGCTATCGAAAGCGCATGGGAAAACGTCGATCTTAACACTTTAGGCCCTACAATGGCGCCTTTTTGTGAATAACGGCACAACGGTTAGTCCGATGTTAGATGCGTAAGACTGAAAACTTGCGTACGTAGGTCCTTTAGTTACAAACCCAATTTCGTTGGGATCTGTTCAATGTGCGTGGAGAAACGCGACGAACAAATTGTTTTGGAGAGGAGTCACTAAATAATTTATTAACGAGCCTTAGAAGTCATGTGACCTATTTCTTTTTCAAGCTTATATGGCCAAGTAGTATAGGCTCAGATGTGTGCAATTGGATTTTAATAAAGCTGTAAGGCTACTGAGATACTCCATTCGAAAGTAAAAGTTTATGAGAAAAAATTATTTGTCCAACTACCATGTTCTCCACTGTATTGTTACCCAAGACCTCAGCCTCCCATGTGATCAACCAAGTATGTACACAATCCTACAGCTTTTAGGACCTGACATCGCTTCAGCTATGTGGAGAACATATGCATGATAAAAGCTACGTATACAGGTCATAAATAGAAGATAGAATTTATATTTGCATTTATGTAAAGCCATGGAAACATTGGTATGGGAACATTGGTATGGGAACATTGGTATGGGAACACAGGTATGGGAACATTGGTATGGGAATATTGGTGCCCATCTTTATGATGCCCAATGGTTAGCAGTGACAGAGCCAATGTGACAGATAGGTAAGCAGGGGGTCAGATACAGCAGGGGGGTTAGGTACAGCAGGGGGTCAGGTACAGCAGGGGGTCAGATACAGCAGGGGTCAGGTATAGCAGGGGGTCACGTGCAGCAGGGGGTCAGGTATTGCAGGGGTCAGGGGGTCAGGGGTCAGGTAAAGCAGGGAGGGGGTTAGATGCAGCACACGGTCAAGGGTCAACAATAATCAGGTGCAGCACACTGTACCGAGATCTCTGATTGTACCATGTGGTGCCCTCACCGATACTATAAGGTAGCGGCTAGTGGTTGAACAATGCGCTTCCCTTTTTGACAATGTTTACAAATAATACCATAACATGGCTGTCTAATTACCCGCAACTGGATGCTAACCACCTCCCCCCACCCCCCACCCCACCCCACCCCCCTAATAGCTGACCTTTCGGCTGATCCGTAACTCGGGGATCCCATGAATCATACTCACTGTGGCACTGTGTGGATGCTTGCTAGCGACTCCTTGAGTGGTCAGTGGTCTGGAGAGTCAGAGCAATTGGATCTAGAAGGTAACAAACATCTGTTTCCACTTACTTCCTCAAGTTCCTGCCGCAAAGTGCACACAAGTCATAGACAACCACAGAGTGGTCACAATTCTCTTCCACCTTAGCAACTGCAGTTCTGTCATGAAGGAATCCTTTCCATAAAACAGCACAAATTCATCAATACCAACTTAAGTTACCCTGGCTGAATGACGGCTCCTTCCTTTTGCAACAGTTCAATCACTACTCCTACAACTGATGACCTCACGTTCTGTTCCCTCTCGTCCCAACTACCGCTATCAGCCTGCTGCACATACGTGCAAAGCATCCTCCCCTTCTGAACGCGGTCTCCAAGTTGCACGTGCCAGCGAACAAGCTTGCAGGGAACACTTGCTGATATGAAGATGGCGTGGGTTGGTGGGACCGCCTCGTCCATGGTTTTACGGCTAAGAAGAGTATATCAACTGGTTAGATGGTAATATGATGGAGGCGACAGACTCGAGCGGGCCGACCCGCTCCTTTTGCGTTCTTCGTGGTGTTTTGTCACGCTCTAACAACTTCACACACAGTTCTCAAACCTGCTATACAATAGCTCCAAAGTTGCAGGCCTCAGTTACATGTTCTAAAGTGAAAAGTCCCGCCATAACATATTCACGTGGGTGGGATTTTTAAAATGGCGTCCGGGGTTAGAGGACTGTGGTTGTCTCGATCGCTAGTGGGCGCATATAAAGGCGCTGTCAGAAGCCTAAGTCATGGCAAAAGTAAGTTTTCTCATACCTTAAACCACCAACATAAATTTATGTGCTGAGGATGTGCACTTCATTTGGCTACACTAATACACGCTTAGCTGATTACTTAGACTTAGAATTTAAGCTCATGCGGATCCTCTTATGCGTCGTGTTGTTACTAATTAAGACATCCTAGGTCGACAACAGTGGCACCCGTGGCTATCGCAGCTTCGGACATTTAGCACCCCAAATGTCACTCCACCCACTCATGGTATGTCCAGGCCGCCGCACTGCTTCTATGCGCACCTATGTACCATTCTCTTTACCGCCAGACGCTACTCCGGGCAACGTGACGAAGCAACGCCTAATCGACTATGGCCAATACTTGCAGGGCATATTACCCAAGTACATCCAGCAGGTGCAACTGACGCATACCAACGAGCTGGAGCTGCTGATTCACCCCGAAGGCGTCACCCCCGTCCTCACCTTCCTTCGTGACCACCATAACGCCCAGTTCAGGCAGCTGGCCGATCTCACTGCCCTTGATGTGCCCAAGAGGGTCTTTCGCTTCGAGGTGGGAGACCTTTCATTTGCTTCATGCTTTGCTGGTTGGTGGCATCCATTGAACTTGTTTGGCCTGTGTTGTATGCAGGTGGTGTATAATCTCCTCAGCCTTGTGTACAATGCCAGGATTCGAGTGAAAACGTACACAGATGAATTGACTCCAATCGATTCGGTGACTGGTATCTACAATGGAGCCAACTGGCCTGAAAGAGAGGCATGTGTGTGTGTGTCCATGTATGTGTGCATGCATGCATGTGTGTTATGTGCATGTGTGTATGTGCATGGGTGTTGTGTATGTACGTATGAAGATGCATGTGTGTGTGTATGTGTGTTGTGTATGTAGATATGAAGATGCATGTGTATGTACATACGTGTGCACACTGCTGTGTGTAAACGTCTATCCCTCTGCTAAGGTGTGGGACCTGTATGGAGTCTTCTTCTCAAATCATCCTGACTTGAGAAGGATCTTGACCGACTATGGCTTTGAAGGCCATCCATTTCGAAAGGATTTCCCCCTCTCTGGCTATGTGGAAGTAAGTGGTGTGTTGTGTAATTTCCACGCTGCAAGGGCGGATACAGGGCTACATAGCGAGGGGAGGCAAAGGGATGTAGGTGAGGGCGGGAAGCAATATGCCCCCCCCCCCCCCCAGCAAAGGGGTATGGGAGAGTGCTGTAAGCTCCCCTATCGGGGTCTGGAGCAGAACCCCAGCTGCTTTGCAACTTTCGCACTTTTTTAAAAGTCACAAAATATAGCATAATTGCATGCTAACAGATGTAATACGACAAGAACATTACTAGTTTCCACATGCTGGCACTGCAACCTGTGCCTTCGCATGTGCATTTAATCCTTTAAGCCACTGCCCCTTCACTGTGAATATTTAATTTCTGATTGGGGGGGGGGGGGGGGGGGGGGGGGACAAAACCCAGTTGCCCCCCTCCCCTGTATCCACCCCTGTGCTGTGTACAGCATGTAGCATGTCTGCACTGTGTGTGTGTGTGTGTGTGTGTGTGTGTGTGTGTGTGTGTGTGTGTGTGTGTGTGTGTGTGTGTGTGTGTGTGTGTGTGTGTGTGTGTGTATGTGTGTGTGTGTGTGTGTGTGTGTATGTGTGTGTGTGTGTGTGTGTGTGACTGTGTTTGTGTGTGTGTGTGTATGTGTGTATGTGTGCGTGCGTGTGTGTGTTACCAGGTCCTTTCCATTTCAGGTGAGGTACGATGATGAGGCAAAGCGTGTGGTGTGCGAGCCTGTTGAGCTGTCACAGGAGTTCCGCAAGTTCGACCTCTCAGCTCCTTGGGAGCAGTTTCCCGCCTTTCGCCAGTCAGAATCCTTACCTCCAGGAAGCAGCAGTGTGGACAAGAAGGAGGAAAAGAAGTGACTGCGGCAAACACACACACACCACACACACCATCAACAACTAGAAAATATTCAACGTTGTAATGTACCGTGCTAAGTGATGCAGCCATGAAACTAGTACATGAAAATTCTGCACATGACTTTGTGCGACAGGTTGTTCATACAAAGTTGTCATCTACACATTATTTGCTTCTTTAATCTCACCTGGGATAGTACGATAGTGTGGTACTGTCATATTACTGTACCATATCATGTGACTTAGTCATGTTAGTGTACCATATCATGTGACTTAGTCATGTTCCTGTACCATATCATGTGACAGCAAAACTCTTAATCTAAACTGGAGTTCATGCCACAAGACCAGGATTGTCAGTGACCAAGGTATTCAACTAGACAAAAAGGTATAGATGTTAACAAATGAAACTGGCATCATTTGTGTTGCAATTGAATGCTTACTATACTTGCATCACTTGCTGCTGTGTCACTATTCTTACTACATGTAGTGTTGACATCATGATCAGCATTCAATGCATCATGATTATAATTACATGCATGTTTCATTATACTGATATGAATTGAATGCTTACAATGCAGCAGTGTTGATTTTGAGTGTTTGATGTAGGGATGAATGAATGTCTCATTACTGGTGGCAAACCGGCTGCTTTTGATCTTTTCATATCCTTTCTGCTAAACATCTGCGAGAAGCTTGGTTGTAGCGGTATAGTCGAATCCTTTGGGGACTGGGGTGAACTTAGCTTCAAGCACTTCTCCAGACTTGCTCTCATCGGTTCTGGCTGGCTAACTCCTATATCCAACATCCTTGATAACATCTACAGCAGGCTCAACCTTTGCCTTGTCTGCTCAAATGCAAGAGCGTTCCTTGCACTGGCAGGTCCCAGGGAGCTTGTTGTCTTATTTCATAATATATTGTACAATGATTGTAGTACATGCATATATATTGTATAATGATTGTAGTACATGCATATGCTTTGCCACATGTACGTACGTCTAATGGACATGTATGGCTTCACTGACCGGCCGGCCGTACAAAGTGACTAAACAACCCACAAGCGCAAAAACGCAGCCGTAGTACATAAGGGTTGTCATGCAAATACAACATTAAGACTGTACTTACTAGGATCATTTCTATAGTACACGTCTGCACCTCAAGATCCAACTCTAGCAGTTGATCTTTCCCCCATGAGGATGAGATGCAGTAACCTTTCCTGAGCGTGAAAAGCTCCAGAGCTGGTGTTCTCGGACCGAAGCTCTGGAGGTTGAAGAACGTTCTCAACCTTCCTCGGAGGGTTGGGGGGAAAGGTTGCATTCAGAGTGGGGTTTATTTTCAACACGTGACTTTGGAAATGAAAATAAATAGGCAAGCGTAGCGGTAATGCCATTCATCCGCAGCTGGGATGCATTCGGTTTGGGCACGTACCACCAGTGATAACGGATAAAAGAACCATGTATGTTCATGTTAAAATTAAAACAAAGAGGTTATTGTATTTTTTCAATCTGTTCTCAGTCAGAAATTGCCTCATTATCAAGGTCTTTACGGCGCCTCATTTACTACTGATCAGCGATGGTCGCACGCTTCAGCACAGAGCGTTGTTGTAGGGCAGTACTGACCATAATATCCCTTGCACCCGATTATAATTGGTTGCACTAACACAAGGATTGTGGGCTGGCATGCGCTCTATTACTGTTGACTGTACCCTTCTCAAGGGTAATTTGGTGATGGAGGACATGGCTGCCTTGCTGGCCCCATGACAGTTGGGGCCATGCAGCCTGTCTCTTCCATAGCCTTAACAAAACATTGATTGCCTTCTCAAACTTGATTTCAAGAACTCAGCTTTCAATACCATCCATAGGGATAAAACACAACAGGCAGTAGAGGCCCTGGTACCCTGATGGGGGTGAGGTTACATATTTCACTAACAATAATAATAATGATAATCTTATTAAATAATAACAGTAATATAATTATATAGGCTGCATTTGTAGGTGTGTGCGTGCGACTGAACTACTGGATGAAATCGTGAGTTCTCAAGCGCGGTCAGAGCGGTGCATAAAGGCGTGCATGTTGTGGCGTACGGTGGCCAACGTGCATGCTAAACTATGTGCAATCAATGTGTGTCTGTTATGATCATGTGCACAATAATTATAAAAAGTAATTCTTGCATAGTGAGGTTTGCTCTATGTCAGTACGCATGCAATGGGGCATGCGACCGCCATCGCACAGTATCGGCCGCGGTATTGATTAGAAGTGGGAGAGGGTGGCCTGGGTGGGAATCTACGCGTGCAGGCGTTTCGTACACGCGCAGCAAGATTCAGCATAACGTCCTGCATGCCAAAGGAATTATATTTCCCTCGTTTATGCACCTTTCTACATGTATATTTCAGGTGATTCTATTCTGATCAGACACACAGAAAATCCTTTCATGTCTACTAGTACTAGCTCTCTGTTGTTCACCGCTTCACACTCAACAGCTCTTTCTTATCAGACCAGTCCCACTGTCATAGCTAAGAGTCTCTCCAGCATTCTAGCTCTCTCTGACCAGACCAGTCCCACTGTCACAGCTCTCTCAGTCACCATTGGGATCATGTTTGTGATACTCATTGCTGTGATGGCACTTGCTGTCATGGCTACAGTAGGACTACTGATTATGAGAAAAAAGTAGTACGTTTTCACCATTTGCATACCAGACATGTGACCATACCATGTGACTGTACAATATGACCACACCATATCATGTGACCTTATCCCTCTTCCCCAATAGCCGCACAGGCAGTCAAGCCAATAATGTCACGGAACCAGAGCGTACTCCCGAAGACAAGTACTGCCAGTAACTGACTTTCATCAGTTCTATTATTTACTTTTGTGTGTTGTCCACAGAAGGGGTACAATTGAGCTAAGGGACTGTGATGCCTACAACAGCACGCATCAAGATGATGACAATTCTTACGAACCAGTAGATGCACCTTACGATTGACAGTACAACACTTATATTGCCTCCTGTACCAAATCTCTGTGTGGCCATCTGTTGTTCTACTTAGCTCTAACTACTACTACACTACTACTATTACCATTTGTACTGTAACACTGTCAGTGCTTTATGCCATATGTAATCTAACCTCTTACCTACGTTATTATTATCGTCATAAACATCATAAAGCTATTTGGTTATGGGGAGAGCTACACACCAGGGTTAATATTAGAACACACTGTTCCCCAGCTCCCATGAGCACATACTCGGGGCTCCTTCGTAAGGGGTGGACCCTGCAACCAGACGTACAGCACCATCATTGCCCTCACAGATGTATGCCTCTGATATTGCCAAGACAAAAGAAAATGGAGGGATGTAGTATGATGGGGGATATTAAAGAGATAAAGGGAAGAGGAGGGGGAGGGATACATTGTGCCTTGACATTGAACACCTGCTGCATTGTCATTTTGCACAGTACAAATAATCATTGGGGTTGCTATGGTAACAGTCAACAAGTCTCTTCAGGCGATCATATGGGTAAAAATTCAGTAAATTATCAGTAAACTAGAGTTTTACTGAAATCCATATTCATTTGAATTGCAACTGAGCAACATGTTGCCTAGCCTTGTATGATTGCCTTTAGCCTTGCCATCACAGTGAACATTTGATAGATAGAATCCTCCTGTGCCAGACCCCAAAGAAGGAGTTTCCATATGCCATTGTATTGCAGGAACTGTGTTAGCCCCACTGGTGTCAGATGTCCAGTAATAGTCCCCCCTCCCCCCTCCCCACACACAGTGCCCCACTGTTCTCCTACACTCACCTCCATTGGAGTTGATCCATTAACCAAACGAACACTTCCATTTGAGCAGCTCAATAGTGGTCAGTTCTGATAACATCATATCAAGATACAAAGACCGTATAAACAGTCAATGCTACTGGTGAACAGTAGTATAGGGTACATAGCATTATTCTATAAGATCATTCCTTGTTTGCAGTCTCTTGGATCTAATATTTAAACTTAGCCAATGGAAAGCTCAGTCAGTGTACGTGTGTGTGTGTATGTGTGTGTGTGTGTGTGTGTGTGTGTGTGTGTGTGTATGTGCGTGTCTTGTTGTGTGCACGTATAAATGTATGGCACCACCCCCACATTTGAGTCAGGGGCACGCATGAGGTGTATATTGATGTTGTTGTTCAGTGGGTGGGATACAGGGTGGGTTTGCATTATGCACAGTTTTGGGGGGGGTTTGACCTCAAATCTGATTTAAGACAGACACTATAAACTGATTCCTCACATGCACAATTAATTCAAGATTCAACCCATCCTGTATTGTTATAAACACGTATTTCGGGATGCCTACTTCGTGGCTTCTGCTGCTGTTTGAATGCGGTCATACTTACAGCACTTGGTATGTCTGCAATATATACACAATCACATACATGAGTACGGCTGGCTCATGTGGATCTGAATCCACTCAGGTATTCTTCAACTATGGCCTGTCTGTGTCTGTTCACCTTGGCCATCTTAGCATGATTCTGGCATGGGCCAATGCTGATGAGGTCATACCACAGTTTTGAGGTATTAATCATAATTATCATAATGATCCTCTTGGTCATCACGGTGTGACCTGCAGGCATGGGGGAGATGTCATTGTATGCCATAATCGCAGTGTTTAGTTTTCATAGGAACCACACCTGCATGTGCATGGAGGGTAGTATGGCACCTGGCTATACAGCCTTAGCCACAATGGAAGTGAGTTCTCATTGATTGACTACAGTACTGATATTGGACTTCTTTATCAAGGTAATAGTTAACCATGGCTACCTGTGTGATTTGCCACATACATAGTTCAATGAAAAGGTCACTTTTAATTATGGTAGGAGTTTGGCAATCTGACAGAAGTGTTTGTTTGGTTAATGGATCAGCTCCAATGGAGGGACAAGTAGAGGTGTGTAGAGCTTTTTTGCATGGCACCGAAGGCACCTCATCCCTGAAGGGTCGGGACAAGGCTGTTCACTTTTTGTGATTGCGCCCGTTTTTTTTCAATGAAGAGTGTTGGGACGGCAACCTGGGTGTGATATGACACTAGACTTGGATTCCGGGTGGAAAGTTGGGTGGTATAACGGCCTTGGTAATAACAACCTTTTGGGTGTTTTTACCCTAATACTCCAACAATCCTAATGCTGCTAACATCTTCATTACTGTACAGTTTAGGAGAACAGTGGGGCACTGTGTGTGTGTGTGGGGGGGAGAGGAGGGGGGACTATTACTGGACATCTGTATTTATCAAATGTTCACTGTGATGGCAAGGCTAAGAGACGTGAGAAGATACCCCATTCACACCTCACGCCTCCTTTAGGCTCTTCCTCACCATGGAGATCAAGTTGGCTTTGACTACCAGGCCCAACTCCCGTTTGAGCAGCTCGATACTGGTTCTGATAACATCATATCAAAATACAAAGACTGTATAAACAGTCAATGCTACTGGTGAACAGTAGTATAGGGTACATAGTGTTATATTCTATAAGATCATTCCTTGTTTGCCATCTCTTGGATTTAATATTTAAACTTAGCCAATGGAAATCTCAGTCTATGTGTGTGTGTGTCTTGTTGTGTGCACGTATAAATGTATGGCACCACCCCCACATTTGCGGTGTAATTTGAGTTAGGGGCACACATGAGGTGTATATTGATGTTTTTGTTCAGTGGGTGGGATACAGGGTGGGTTTGCATTACGCATAATTTTATTTTATTTTGGGGGGGGGGGGGGGGGTCAAATTGGATATAAGACAGACACTATAAACTGATTCCTCACATTTTCAAGATTCAACACATCCCTGTATTTATTCAGGTTGCCTACTTTGTGGCTTCTGCTGTTGAATGCGGTCATAATTACAGCACTTGGTAGGTCTACATGTATGTCTGCAAGTATATACACAATCACATTTATATAGGATTAACTAAACAGTATTAATTCACCACACAGCTGTCCCATAACATTCAACCTGCAGCAACAAAACTGCATAAATTGGGACATTCGATTCATCCCAGGGGAGGGTGGAGGTGTGCTACAAGAGGCAGTGGGGCACAATCTGCAACTTGACGACTGTATGGTCCCACATTTGCCAGCATCATCTGCAGACAGATAGGGCACTCCTACCTCAATGCCACTGTGCATCCAAACTTTGAAGGTGGGTCAGGAGGCATATCAACTCTCCTTTGCACTGGAAATGAGAGCACACTTCATGGCTGCTACCACCCATTCCTCCACTTGTGTATCACCAGTGTGCAGACCATAGCAGCGACATAGGAGTGGTTTGTCAACTGTCAGCTCCTATTTTCCACCCCCGTAATTTAATATAAAAATAGGGCCAGCTAGACTACCACATATCTGCTGTTACATGTTACCTTTCACTTTCCATATCCAGTGTCATGTGGTGAATGCCAAGAAGGAGACATTCTACTGATGGGCGGGCAAACCACTTACAAGGGACGTGTCGAGGTGTGTGAAGGAGGGTGCTGGGGTCCAGTGTGTGTTCGTGATGATGGGTGGAGTACATTGGACGCCCAATTGTACTTTGATCCTCAAGGTGATTACAGCTTACTTGACAATGTCTATACGAATAAACTGTTATTCTCTCATCCATTCTCAGGGGCTGCATGTATTACTCGCTCCCAGCAGTACCTCCCCATGCTGGCTTCTCACTGCAGAGGGAATGAGTATTCTCTGTTCAGCTGTGCACAGCCTGTGTGCCATGTTGAGGTAACTTCATAGTCCATGACTGCTGTTAATTCACACGCAAACACTGAAAGTCTACAGATTAATTTGTTTTTTATGCACAACTTTATACTGGCTTATTTCACCCGGCACTATTTCTGAACAATTAAATTATACTGCTTAACAATCGTGTACTGCTCTGAACTGGATGTACAAACACCGCCATATTTTGATCCAACAGCCCCAGCTGACCAGACCAGTCCCACCGTCATAGCTATCTCAGTTGCAGTGATGGTGCTTGCTGTCATGGCAACAGTACTGATTATGAGAAAAAATGTTTTCACCATTTGACCACACCATGTGACTGTACAATATGACCACACCATATCATGTGACTTTATCCCTCTTCCCCAACAGCCGCACAGCCAGTCAAGCCAATAATGTCACGAAACCAGAGCTTACTCCAGAAGACAAGTACTGCCAGTTACTGACTTTCATCAGTTCTATTATTTACTTTTGTGTGTTGTCCACAGAAGGGGTACAATTGAGCTAAGGGACTGTAATGCCTACAACAGCACACATCAAGATGATGACAATTATTATGATGTACCAGAAGATTGACAGTACACCTGTACCAGATTTCTGTGTGATCATTTGTACAATATTAACTATGAGCTCAGTCTGTTTTTATGCCACATATAATTGTGATACCTACTTATTCTTATACCGTTATACACAATTAATTATATACCAAAAAGAGTTAACTATAGACTTACCATCCATTTTAAAATCTATATAAGGACACTTCACTTGTGCTAGAATTAAAAATGTAGTCTTATTCCATTATTCAATTTTGCAGCAGGCCAAGTGCTAAACATCATACTATGATTTGATGTGCACTAATTTTAATCATAATTTCTGATCATCTCTGATGCACTGACCCGTTACCAGGAGTTATAGGTACTGTAGCCAGGAGTTATACATGTAGGTACTGTACTGAACAGTGTGCCCAAGATGTATGCTGCATTAACGCTATTGGCCAGATTATTAACTACAATAGGAAATGTTTATCACTCAAATGCCACCATCCAATTGTCCAGCAGACATTGCAACAAGATTTGGCCCCTCCTCCTCCTCCTCCTCACAAGCACCTTCTTGCTGGAAGTTGTCCACATCACCTGGAATTTGAAATAATGAATGCATTAGTTTAAAAGGTGGGGCAGCAATATTTACATCAGCCACCCCACATCCCCTGTCACACCCACACATCAGCCACCCCACATCCCCTGTCACACCCACACATCAGCCACCCCACACCCCCTGTCACACCCACACATCAGCCATCCCACATCTCCTGCCACACCCCACTATATTATCACAGCTCTCCTCCCCATTTCCTCCACACCCACCATCTCCTTCCCGGTCATCAAGCTGTCCTTTTCCACTGATAGTGGCCAGGGACTGGTTATCAGGAGGGTCACATCCCAACATGGCCAGGTAGTGGAAGTGGTCCTCACGACTGACGAGAAGGCGGACCGATTTGGCTGCAATCCAGCCCGATAGATATATAGGACATGAGACCGTGGGACTATGGGTGCAGATGGATGGGAAAGAAGGTACAAGTTACTACTACAACTGCAATTGAACTTGAGGAGAATTTAATCATCTTAGTAGAACAGTTCAAGCCCAATTCTTTTGAAAATGGGCAAGATTTTGAGTATCATGACTACATGAGCAACCTACTGAATCCAGTAACTTCATAAAAGTCAAGGTAAAGCAAGTTAGAAGTGTGCACACTGCAGTGACCTCACATGTGCACATGAGGTCTGCACTTCAGTAAATTAATATGAACAAAACTGCATTATGTATAATATATAAGTGCATGTACATGCCATTATTTACCACAAGTGTACTGATTTATATCTGAGATGTTATCAAATCAGATCAAATGAGTCCAATATGTGTAAGTGCATTCCATGTGTATTTATGAATGCAGTATTTTTATTACATCAATATTTTAACTACAATCAGAAGGTTAATTATCGTATGTAGGGGACACCCTGTATATGTATGACATACCCCTTTTTGTCCAGCTGATGCTTCTCTGTTGAGTCAGGAATATACCTGAAAATAACTGGTCCTGATTCTGAGGGGCAGCAGGGGAGATATCTTAGTGACACGTTGCATACTGGTGGATAGGTCATTTACCCAGTGTGCTGATGGCAGTCTGTGCCTCCTGAGATAGAGCGCTTGTGAAAGGGTTCGGCTCACTCAGCAAACACATGATGTCATTGAGTGTGATTCGGATGCTACTGCGTGTTATGAACGGCGCCATAGTCTGGATACCCTATAGACCAGTAGCATGTGTCATGATTATGATTGAGATTGCTCACCACTTATCACAGGTACATCTTCCCTTGCAGTGCTGGCTTGCAACAATGAAAAGTCACACCTCTACTCGACTAGTAAGGCATATTCATTGTGGAGTTGGGCCGAAAGCTGTTGGTGTTCATAGCGCAACCATACCGCTTTTATCAGTAAAATTCATTTGGTGAAACACCAACAGCTTTCCCAACTCCACGATGAAATGCCTTATTTTTCGTTGTTGCGAGGTGTGACATTTCGTTGTTGCTAGCCGTAACTTTTTACTTTTGTACATGTACATGTACATGTATGTACAAGGCCCAAGACGGCAACCATTGCCGCAAAACTAATTTGCGGTGACGATATTGCAATGGTTAAGCGGTCATTACGCAACCCACAAGCGCAACGGCGCGACCTTGGTATATAAACCTACGCGAAAGTGGATAAGATTAAGACTGTACTTACTAGGATCATTTCTATAGTACACGTCTGCACCTCAAGATCCAACTCTAGCAGTTGATCTTTCCCCCATGAGGATGAGATGCAGTAACCTTTCCTGAGCGTGAAAAGCTCCAGAGCTGGTGTCCTCGGACCGAAGCTCTGGAGGTTGAAGAACGTTCTCAACCTTCCTCGGAGGGTTGGGAGGGAAAGGTTGCATTCAGAGTGGGGTTTATTTGCAAAAGCAATTATTATGAGTAAATCAATAAGTCAGAATTTGTGCACAGTTGCTTTTAAAATTTCGTCGTTCATACAAGAAGTCCGCACTGTAAACACAACAATGATTAGGAAGTATTTGGTTATTCTACTTGGGATATTGGTGGTCTTGCACCTATGGTAGTTGAATAATAAGCTTTTACACTTTACGAAAACAATTATCAATATGGAGGAGAGTGATGGACATTAATGATGGAGCTGGGCTCCCCAGTTACATGGACTAAATTGTGCAAGACTTTCTTTATACTTTTGGTTCTTAGTCTTGTATGTATTTATTCTTTTTTACATGCCTATCTAATATCTGTATACATTATCAACTGTGGTTATTAACCCGAGGTCTTAACAAAGAAGCAGCTATCAGGTTCAGGTTATCTCCAGTCATCCCTGTATGAATTATCTTATCCTTCTTGTAGCCACACCCTTGCACAATGAGGAGGATCTGGAAACATAACCTATTGTTACCTCAAGAATACTGGGAATGCAATTAAGGGTGTGGCTAACATTCATAACATGTAACTATCGATTGTGCATGTGAGTGACCCTCCACAAGTACTCAACGGTGTGACAGGCTACTGGTTATTCCTCTACACATGTATTATCTCTGGTTAATATGCTTCCTTTGGCTCTGGTTGTCTGGTTGAAGAGTGCTTAGCACCGGGTCCGTGAAAATCGAATACTTTTTTTGTCGAACCCAACTTTCTAAAAATTAGTCGGAAGGCCCCCAATTGTCTGGAAACGCATATTTTAGATAGTTTAACTGTCGCCTAGACATATGGCGTTGTTGTCTGCCTTATATCTATAATGGACACGGACCTGTATGCTTTCAAAGTGACGCGGTTTTATGTTTTTCGGTCACGAAGCATTGCGGAGGACACTTTTTTCCTAGGCAGTTAAGAGCCGATATGGATACGCTTTCAAATGTCATTTGGTACTACTAGGAGGCCACAATAGATATCGTGTTGGCAGTTAGCTTCATTCTTTTACAAAACTCACAAACAGTTGTTTACCTCGTTCGAGGACTTATGTAAATCATTGTAGTTGTTAATGTCTGGGTACGAGAAATCAATAACCGGACAGGAACGAACAACGAAGAGGGCAGATTGACTCACGTGCTGTATATTTATAGCAATTTGTAACGTAAATAGCAACTACATAATGATGTAAGTATGTAACTGAGACCACGTGATGACAAATATGGTGGCCAAATATTAGGTGTTTGGGCCTGTGCACGACCAATATTTGGGTCCGGAGTCAAGATCCAAAGAAGTTTTAGTGTCTGTTTTGACGCTAGTATGATAAGTTACTGCCAGAATTGTTTTAAGCGCTACCTATCCGATCCAGATGAGCATGTCTATACTGTTTTTAAACTCAGAAACCTTGTCAGAAAAAAAGTGTCCCGTTTCCGGTAACGGTCTTGCCCTCTCGACTTTAGACAAACGTAGGTCCTCAGCGGAAGTAGTTGCAAGGCTGGCAGTAGCTCCAAACATCATATAGAGAGTTGTACTCTAGGTAAATCGATACTTGGGGCAATTGGAACGCTTCCGACTAATTTTTCAAAACTGTGAGTTCGACAAAATAGGCCAAAAAAGTATTTGATTTTCACGGACCCGGTGTTAAGCATTTTAAATGCCCACTAAAGGAATTTCCATTGTTTGATCCTTTACCCATGTTACCTACCCATCGTGGTTACACATAGCAACCGCAAATAGTTGTCACATCCAAGCACACTCGTACAAACCTCTTGGCACAGCCTGAACCCACACGCAGTCTTCAGGTTCTCACATCTGGCCAACACCTTCACTCCTATGTTGATCACCTGGTAGAAAGGGGAATCCCTGAGGTAGATAATGATGTAATAATGCAAGTGGGAGTGGCTTACTCTGACTGTGTGCTCGTTGTGTACAGTAAGCTCCTTAGTCAGCCATGAGGCCAGACACACATTCTTCTTCCGCTCTGCAACTGTTCTAGTGAGTAGCTGGTCCCCAGGGAAATTGTCTGGAAGACCATAGTAGTCCCTACAAGTGAAAATGGTAATCGGCATCCCTGCTCGTCCCCAGACCCAGTATCTACTTGACAGACTGCCAGAGTTTGCCGTCTTTACTCTCGAAGATGTAAGGGTCTTCTTTGTACATCCTCCTTCTCTGGTACCCACATCTGCAGAGTTTACAACATTACTAAAGTAGTCCCACACACACACACACATGCACACACACACACACACACACAAACATGCACACACACACACAAAACACACATGCACACACAAACATACACTCAGATATGCATAGCTCACTTTCCCAAGTCCAGTGCTGGACGTCTACATGCCATCTCTTTCTCCTCCTCTTCTCCAACCTCCCCTTCCTTCAGCTCTGCCATATCAGGTACTTCTGCCAAGGAAGGTCCTCTCTCTTCTGCCCCTCCCTCCATTCCATCCTCACCCATCTGTTCATTCCCCACATCAGTCCTTCCCTCCTCCCCCTCCTCATTTGCAGGCTCAGAAGTGGCCACCCTCTCCTGCCTTCTCCTCATCTTGCTCTGCCAGGGAAGCCAGTCCTTCTTATGGAGGACAGATATGAAGAAGCCGCCTGTGTCTTGGTGGTGAGGCAGCACACGCATGCTTCATGGGTGGTCACATGTGCAAGGAAGTATGTACAAGTGTAGCATGTGTGCATGGAAGAATGTGCATGGAAGTATGTGCATGGGAACATGTGTGCATGGAAGTATGTGCATGGGAACATGTGCCATGGGAACACATGTGAGTGGCGCACGTGTACATGGGTGCATGTGTGTGGAAAGAGATCGAAGGATCATATGGAATAAAGTGGGAGTGGTGCCCGTGCCCACATACCATCTCTCTAAATGAAGCCCCTCCCCAACACTGGGGTCAGGAGGGAACATATTTGAGGTCAAGGTAGTGGCCATGTGTCTTGGGATGTCTGATGTCTTTGCTAGCCACTCTCCGGTCTTGATCATAACCTATCGTCATGGCAATGTATGGCAAGACCATCAAATACTCTAGCCAATCACCTTCCAAGATGTCAGGCCAGGCAATCTCTTCAATCCCACCAGCTCTTTCTCACAGTCCACCAATTCCACAGCCCCTAAGGGAAATCACACACACCACACCACAACACACACCACACAATATACAGTTGAATTATTTTCCTCCAGTTTTCAAAATGTAAATAGGCTTGAACATGTGGTGGTACAGGTAACAAAGTAAACTTCAAAGCCCCCCACCTTTACATAACTGCAGAGCCGTTGCTATGACAGCCTCATCCTCCACAGGATTCATGGAACATGTGGAGTACACAAGCCTCCCTCCAGGGGCCAGCAACTCAAGGCCGCGATTAAGGATCCGAAGCTGCAACCTGTAAAGAGATGTTGGGAGTGGAAGGAGTAAGAGTGGGGAGTGGAGGGGGAGGATGGGGAGGTGGGGATAGGGTGAGAATGGGGAGAGGAGGGGGAGGAGGAATAGGGTGGCGATGGGGAGGTGGGGATAGGGTGAGGGTGGGAAGGTGGGGATAAGGTGAGGGTGGGAAGGTGGGGATAAGGTGAGGGTGGGAAGGTGGGGATAAGGTGAGGGTGGGAAGGTGGGGATAAGGTGAGGATGGGGAGGTGGGGATAAGGTGAGGGTGGGAGGTGGGGTAGGGTGAGGGTGGGAGGTGGGATAGGGTGAGGATGGGAGGTGGGGATAGGGTGAGGGTGGGGAGGTAGGGATAGGGTGAGGAGGGTGAGGGTGGAGGTAAGGATTAGAATGGGAGGAAAAGGAGGAGGATAATCTGAAAAGACAAAGGAATGAAATATCTGTGGAGAGACTCACTTGTGTAGAGAAGGGGCAAGAGAAGGTGTCCACTCACGCCATATCACAGGGTTCTTGCGCAATGTACCATCACCACTGCACAATGACATCGGCAGAAGGGTCAACGACAAAAAAGAGGGGGGGGGGAGGGGCATAATTAGTGATCACCAGCCATACTTCCATATTGTAATTCATTAGCTTGACATGAATTTTTTTTTTTCCAGGAATATTCACTTATATACTGTACTGGATTATTACTAACTGTATTACAATTAATAACTTATATAATACACACTGTACTAAGTAGAGATACAACTATACAATAATAAAAGAACCATGGAAAAGCATTCTAAATTTGCTGTCACTCACTCTCGTTATCGTTACAATTATTGTAATGTTGTTTGACTAAATAATTAGTACTGATGTCATACTGATGTCATCGACTGCAGCAACCACAGGCTTCCTAGCACCTTACATAATGCCCAAGCATTGTACTGACTGCAGCATGAACTAGGCACACATAGATATTATCCAACTGGTGTATGAGACCAGTGTAAAAACCCTTGTACAGAACATGAAGGGACTTGGGGGGACTGACCTGCAGGGGACATCACACAGTATGCGGTCATACAACAAAGGCTGTCGTACACCTTTCTCCTGCAAAAATTAATGAATGGCACAATATATGTAATACAATACTGAACGACACAATGTATATGTAATAATCAATGAATAAAAATAGCCACTCTTGCGGACAGAATTTCAGGTCGCACTGGCCAGGCAAATTCATGAGTCATCAACCAATTATACCAAAGATTGGCCATCACATTGCAGAGGCAACATGCCTGTGCAATGATTGCCAGGCAGCCATTGTAAATTAGAACTTGAACATGAACGTTTCTTTTTAAAATGTATTACGTATTCTGATCTGTATACCTTGTTTTTTCCTAAAATAATAATAATAATAAAAACACAATATCCAATAGTTAATTAATCCGACATGCAGT
Source organism: Spongilla lacustris (assembly GCA_949361645.1). NCBI lineage: Eukaryota > Metazoa > Porifera > Demospongiae > Spongillida > Spongillidae > Spongilla > Spongilla lacustris. Next base: position 6,684,655 of record OX442433.1, on the reverse strand, counting down.
ATCAGGGAGGCAGCACAGCCGTGTGCTTACATTGTGATAGTACATAGGTATGCTTACATTGTAATAGTACATAGGTGTGCTTACATTGTGATAGTACATAGTTGGGAAGGCAGAGGCATCGTGGTTGGTGACCATCAGGCAAGGACTGTTCAGCCTCTTGGCCTGGTGGACCAGCATGTAGCAGCGCTTGTTGTCCGCATCATTGGCCACCACCACCCCAGCTAAGGAAGGCACCAAGGCGGGGGGAAATAAATTAATGCAACGTGTGTGATGCACGTTGGTGGGCTCTACCTGGAATTGGGTTGGTCAGCGACTCCTCAGCGTGCAGTAGTTCTATAAGCTGGGCTGTCTTGGAACCTGGGGCTGCACACATATCGAGGACCTTAGGAGAGTGGTGTGTGCGGTGTGAGGGTTAAATGAATGCACACACACACACACACACACACACCTAAGCCTACCTTGTGGTGGCTCTTGATGTCCATCAGGAGTGGTGGAATCATGCTCACTGCTTCTTGTCTACTGATGTTGCCCTGTGCATTACCAAGCAACAAACTTCACAGCTACACACACACACACACACACATACATCAATATGTACACTACTCTAAGTACACACACACACTATCTTGAGAGCACACACGCACACTACCTTTGGAGCACACACACACACTAACTTGGGAGCACACACACTACCTTGGGAACACACACACACTACCTTGGGAGCACACACACACACTACCTTGGGAACACACACACACACACACTACCTTGGGAACACACACACTACCTTGGGAACACACACACACTACCTTGGGAGCACACACACACACTACCTTGGGAGCACACACACCACCTTGGGAGCACACACACACACTACCTTGGGAGCACACACACTACCTTGGGAACACACACACACCACCTTGGGAGCACACACACCACCTTGGGAACACACAAACACTACCTTGGGAGCACACACACCACCTTTGGAGCGCACACACACACACTACCTTGGGAGCACACATTGACTACCTTTGGAGCACACACACACTGCCTTGGGAGTACACATTGACTACCTGTTGATTTTCCTTCACTAAGAACGAATGAAACTTGGAGACAGCTGGAGAATGGCGGATGACCATTCTCGACAAAGAAATATGCCAAGCCAACCGATGAGGGTACCTGAGGAGGGTATGGAGGCGCGCGCATCCGTATAGGCCTACACTGTATGTGGATGACTAGAAGGAAATCTAACCAAGGAATCGGCCGAGGCGATGGCACCTTCTCTCCCTCAATCTCGGTCTCAGCAAGCTCGGGGAAGTACTTGCTCTCAAGGCAACTCAGGACGGTCTCCGCCGTACTCCGAGTTCCCGTAATCCTGAAAGTAGCAGGCAAGTTTCGCCGCATGGCCGAAATGAACAAGTCCCACTCTCCATCCGGAACTACTCCAAGCCCCTACGTAGAACAGAAATACTTATGGCTAGCAGGGGTGTTTTCTACCTGCCCACCTGATAATATTTTTCTAGAAGCGCGTTCTGTTTCACGATTTCCTTGTAATCATGTGGCGCATTCTCGCCAGTCTCCGTCCTTACCCGCTAGTGCAGTAGAGTCGCAACAGGTGCATGCTGCTGAAAGTTAACTCGATATTTCGTAACGGTACCTTCTGTGCCGGAGGATGTTTAAAAGTTCGTCTTCGTGGCATGTGCGCTTTCAATATTACTATAACTGTGCAAGTTAATTAACGCGTAATTACGAACATATATAAATGGCTACCTACTCCCTGATGGACGATGGGAATGCCATTAATAGTGGCGGCGTTGCAGTTTTCATTGCCAAAGTGTGGCGGATTGTGGAAGACCCCGAATACAATCACCTTATATCGTGGTCTGAAGTAAGTAAATGGAAATTGCCGTACGTATGTGCATGCACGATGCTGCTGGCACTGAGTACTGGGGACCAGTACTGGTACTAGTAGCGTGTATGTTGTGCTTACACGCAACGACTGTCCGCGAACGCTGTTTTCACATCTTTAGAGCGGGAAAACCGTTCTTGTTCACGACTACTCCCAGTTTTCGAAGGACGTTCTGCCACAGTACTTCAAGCACTGCAACTTCAACAGCTTCGTTCGGCAGCTCAACCTCTGTGGGTGCCATATCAAAGCTTTGGCTGGTGTTGGTTGGGACCAACTTTCATCGCTTCATTCACCCCTAACACAGATGGGTTCCGCAAGGTTACGAAGGCAGACCAGGGATCCCTGCTGAAGGCTCAGGCCAAAGAACCTATTGAGTTCTGGCACCCTCACTTCCGTCGTGGGCACCCTGAACAGCTGCCAGATGTGCAGAGGAGAGTAAGCCAAATGCACACACCATGTATCTGACGTCCTCAAGTCATTTGACCTTCTTCTTAAACCACCACCACACCCCTCTGTGTTAGCCTGTGACTAACAAAGCTACAGCTTCTGCTACTGGAGAGGAGAAAGCACCACAGCTGACCAAGGTTGTCAGCGATGTGCACCAGATTAAAGGGAAGCAAGAATCGATTACTAACCTGCTGGAGATCATGAAGGAGTACGTACTGTGTGCTTGTGCTTGTGCTTGTGTGTGTGTGTGTGTGTGTGTGTGTGTGTGTGTGTGTGTGTGTGTGTGTGTGTGTGTGTGTGTGTGTGTGTGTGTGGTGTGTGTGTGCCTGTGTGCCTGTATGTGCCACACAGCCATACACTGTGATACACATACACCTAATTTGGGGTGATCGTTGCATATTCTGTCACCAGGGAGAACTCACACCTACGTCGTGAGGTGTCCATATTGAAGGATAAACACGCACATCAACAGAAGGTTCTGGACAAGGTAATGTTTTGCTCCACCCCACACACATCATTCACCAAAGCATTTATCAACCAACACTGTAGGCTATGTAGACTATGTAGGCTATGTAGGCTATGTAGGTTTTGTAGGCTCGGATCAAGTGATTTTTTTTTTAGCACTAACCTCATCGATGCTTTAACATCGCTTCCGTGGGACAATTTGGGTGCAAACTGAAAAATGTTTAATTCTATCCAAAGAGATTTATTTGGTTTGAGTGGAGATTTCACTACATGTAACATATTCCATTATGGTGTACATACCATTGGCTCAAAACTTTAAATGGTTGTAGTGTTAACGAGTAAGAGGTACAAACAACATGCCCTTGATAACGGTCGTGAAAATTAATGCTTTAAAAAGTTTGAGGCCCTAAGGTAGACATGCAATCAACTCTTGAGGTAGGAATATTATGCAGTGGAAATGGGAAAACAGCATTACTATGAGTGGATTGTTGCTTGGGCAGACTTCGGGAACCGACATGACACTATCCAGGCAGGTACAGACATGACACTATCCAGGCAGGTACAGACATGACACTATCCAGGCCGGTACAGACATGACACTATCCAGGCAGGTACAGACATGACACTATCCAGGCCGGTACAGACATGACACTATCTAGGCAGGTACAGACATGACACTATCCAGGCAGGTACAGACATGACACTATCCAGGCAGGTACATGTACAGACTTTGTTGGTTGGACTTGCACAGTTTGCCTCCGCTGGGACAGACCACGCCCCCAGCCGACCACAAGCAAAAAAAAAAATCTTCTAACTTTCTGCTGAGAATGTGTGCAATAGAAGCTTTGGCTTGTTTGAAAACTGGATCTATACACCCTCCTCTAGTTGTATAACCCGGGGAGACATGCCCCCCCCCCCCCCCCCCCCGGAAAAAAAAGTGTACCCCAGGGTGTTTACTGCATCAAAAACTGTGTACCCACCCGTTCAACTTTTTCATACAACAGGGAGCAGACACCTTTACAAAAAAAAAGTTCTATATTATATATTATATATTTTCCAGTCAAAAAGAAAAAAAACCACCAAAAAAAAAAAAAAAGGACAAAAGGAGGGAATTGTCAATATCCTTAACAGTTTCTCCACATTCCTCCTGCATGTAAAAACAATGCTAGTTCTTATTTTATACAACAGATCAAAAATTTATTTATTCATTATTTGTTGTACCTATAGACTATGTGATGATGTTGTACCTATAGACTATGTGATGATGTTGTACCTATAGACTATGTGATGATGTTGTACCTATAGACTATGTGATGATGTTGTACCTATAGACTATGTGATGATGTTGTACCTATAGACTATGTGATGATGTTGTACCTATAGACTATGTGATGATGTTGTACCTATAGACTATGTGATGATGTTGTACCTATAGACTATGTGATGATGTTGTACCTATAGACTATGTGATGATGTTGTACCTATAGACTATGTGATGATGTTGTACCTATAGACTATGTGATGATGTTGTACCTATAGACTATGTGATGATGTTGTACCTATAGACTATGTGATGATGTTGTACCTATAGACTATGTGATGATGTTGTACCTATAGACTATGTGATGATGTTGTACCTATAGACTATGTGATGATGTTGTACCTATAGACTATGTGATGATGTTGGGAAAAGAAAGTGACTCCAGAGTGGACCTTAATGGCTCAGACAAGCTTTTTTTAATAACAACACAAAACAACCCATACAGTCATCAGAACAGATAGAGACCCCCTTGCATTAGCTTGAACAACCCATACAGTCATCAGAACAGATAGAGACCCCCTTGCATTAGTTTGAACAACCCATACAGTCATCAGAACAGATAGAGACCCCCTTGCATTAGTTTGAACAACCCATACATTCATCAGAACAGATAGAGACCCCCTTGCATTGGCTTGAACAAGGTTAGGGTTCAGTATATATTTCTTACAAAGTGACAATGTTGCACTGTTTGTAAGTTGCATTGGTCTACGCAACTCTTCAGTTGTAAAAACACTTTTTTCTTACGGCTTGGCACATTGGGTTCCCCTTTTTTTGTCACTTTGTCAGTTTCATTCCTTTTTATAATGCAGTTACAGAATTTATGCAGATGCGACCCCTCTTTTGTAATATGTTACTCTACAGTACTGCTGACAAATGTGTTTATGTGATGTGTTGGTGCTGGTATGACAAGTGTGTGCGAGGGGAGAGAAGATTATCATCTAGAACCGTCATCTGACAGTGTACTGATGTCTCACACTTCACTTTCAAACACTACATGGTTTATTAGATCATTCAGTTTCTTCTTCATATGGTTTACAAAGGAGGAGGACTTGCACAGAAGAGGAAAAAGTAAGAGGACTCTTCTTACACGTGGTAGTTAAGTTTTAGTTTTTCCCTTCCCTCTCTTTCCCTTGCTCTTGCCTCCCCACCTTCCTCTGCCCTTCCCTCCCTCTTGTCTCCCCATCCCCTTCTTCCTCACTGCCCTTCCCTCACTCATCTTCCTTTCTTCCTCTCTGCCCTTCCCTCACTCATCTTCCTTTCTTCCTCTCTGCCCTTCCCTCACTCATCTTCCTTTCTTCCTCTCTGCCCTTCCCTCACTCATCTTCCTTTCTTCCTCTCTGCCCCCTCACTCATCTTCCTTTCTTCCTCTCTGCCCTTCCCTCACTCATCTTCCTTTCTTCCTCTCTGCCCCCTCACTCATCTTCCTTTCTTCCTCTCTGCCCTTCCCTCACTCATCTTCCTTTCTTCCTCTCTGCCCCCTCACTCATCTTCCTTTCTTCCTCTCTGCCCTTCCCTCACTCATCTTCCTTTATTCCTCTCTGCCCTTCCCTCACTCATCTTCCTTTATTCCTCTCTGCCCTTCCCTCACTCATCTTCCTTTATTCCTCTCTGCCCTTCCCTCACTCATCTTCCTTTATTCCTCTCTGCCCTTCCCTCACTCATCTTCCTTTATTCCTCTCCTCCCTCGTCCATATCTTCCAGTTCACCACTTATGTTGATGAGTGTTACCTCGGATGCTGCACCCACCAAAAGGCAGAAGCTAGATGACAAAGATCTTTACTCAATTGAACCAACTATTGAAATTGGGGCTGTCAATTCAAACTCCTATTCTGTATGCACACAACTGTGACTTTAGCAAGTAGCACATGATCCCCCTTTTTTTCCAGCAGCCACAGCAACTGTCAGACTCCATGCTGCATCATTCTAGCCCTACTGTAACCTTTCCCACTGAAGGTATGCGAGTGTTGCAGTAAAGTGCAAGGCTTATCTGCATATCTGCACATGCACACACACGTACATTGTTGTACTAAAAGACAATCTATCAGACCATGTCCAGTCCCCAGACCCTCCCCAGTCTCTTCTTTCTGTCCCATGTGATGTACCTCTGACTTCTGTCACCTCGTCTGTTCCTTCATTTGACCTTGACTTGATTCCCGAGCTCCCAGTCACAACTGCTGCATCTGATGTACCTTATGTTTCAACACAGCCCTCTGCTGCACTGTGAGTGTATGCTATCCTAGTAGGGGAGGGGGGTCTTGTGTTGAAGTCCTGGGAGGGGAGGGGTCTTGTGTTGAAGTGCTGGGAGGGGAGGGGTCTTGTGTTGAAGTGCTGGGAGGGGAGGAGGGTCTTGTGTTGAAGTGCTGGGAGGGGAGTCTTCTGTCGAAGTGCTGGGAGGAGGAGAGTCTTGTGTCGTAGTAATCTCCATCAAAACGGAGATTTTAAACTTACTTTAGAAACCCACAAATTTCATAACTACATGTAGACTACATGTATGCTTTAGTTCCTGGCCCACATCTGATCAAATAGTTGGCTGATTTGTGCCATTAATAGGTGTATGCAGTTATAGTTCTGCAAGGGTTAAAAATTCCTTTATGACACCTGTTCAGTAAAAGGTACTATTTTTAGTAAGAAAAAAATGTTTTTTTTTTTTTTTTTTTTCCAGTTGAGATGGCTTGTTCAGTAAAGAGTAGACCCTGTGCTATTCTGTTTGTGCAGGTCCTCTATCAGCGATCATCTCAGCAGCCAACAGCACAGCATTGATGCCATCCATGAGATACTTGCCTCTGGTTCCTCCTTCACTATTGACCCATCTATCTTTAGTGAGGTATTGTTACATCTCATGCACATGCATGGTCCTCTCACACACACACACACACACACACACACACACACACACACACACACACACACTTCTTTCCCCCACAGTACATGAATACAGACTTTAACTATGCACCGGGATATGACACTGTGGATACAGCAGTAAGTCCTAGGGCTAGAAACATGAGTGTATAACCTGTCTTGAATGCATACCCAATTGCAGTGTCTTTTGGAGTCACTGTCTGGTGGTGAAGTTGATAGTCCGAATAATGATTATTCCATTGAACCTATAATCAGCAGTCACCTAGAAGGTGTGATTAAAAGTCTACTATCTTCTTACTGTTAAGCTGCTTCCATTTACCATGCTTTAAGCCGCAATGCTGTGTGTCCCCCCTTGAATCAGGTGTAACCAAATTAAACGGTTATGCTCTAGTTTCCGCTGTCATGTTGTTTAAAAAGTTAAATGTAGCATAAAACACAGCACTAAGGCTCAAAGCAGGGAAAAGAGAAGAGAGCTTCAACAGGTTGTTGTTCTGATGAATCATTTCAGATGTTACAAATCTTCATGTACTCCCCACTCCCTCCTTTCCCCCCAATCCCCCCCCCCCCCCCCCCCCCCCCTTTTTTTTTCAATCCCACAATTTTCATGCAGACACCACCTCGGATCCGAACTCTGCACTCAGGGAACTATTGGAAACTGCACCTACCACCACCATAGGGGAGAACCTATAGGAGGGCAAAACATTACTGCCGTTTGTCTATGAACCCGCCGGCTCACACACAACACAAAACATATATGTTGGATAGAAAACATTGACACATACACAATGGGGAGTAGGGCTGGTGAAGGTAAGGAGGTGTGTACAAGTGAAGCAAACATGCAGACACGTCACTGTGTCCTTGGTTTCCTCACAAGGTGTGGGTTGAACTGGCTGTTATACCTGTAACAGCGATTTTAGAGAGATAGTAAAGGTACCAATACTCACTGGCAGAGCCATATCAAGCACAATGATCACTGCACCCATCCAAACCCAGTCCAATTACTCACCTTCCGGGCATCTCGTCAACCACCTCGGGCACGGACTGGGCGACCACCTCCAGACCATGGTGCCTCTGCAGCAGAGCCTTTGCCCTGGCCCTCTCTGCCTCCTCTCTTCTGCACCTCTCCCTTCTCAGCTCCTCCAGGTCCACCTTGTGCTTTTTGTGCGTGTGCCTGCCGCTACTGCCGTCGCCGTCAGTCTTTGGGCGTTTGGCCACATAGGAGTGCTAGCAACAAAAGCAACATAGTTTTAACAAACTTCGGTACTTTAGCTAGGTGCAGGAAGTACTCACGTCTACAGGTGCGGCTGCCCCTGTTGTCATAGCGGTCTGCTTCTTCTTGACTGCCACGAAGTGCTGCATATCCTTGAGAGGGTCCGTCACTTCCTTCTTGCGCCTTGACTTGGCGCTCTCTTCAGCTACGTCCGTCTTCGTGTACCATGGATCCTCGTTCTCTAGTGGGTGAATAGTGGGCATACATTTGAGCAGGTGCATAGAGCAAGTGATGGGGCATACTGTCTTTATCAACCAAGTAGTTCAACAGTCCAATCCTCTTTTCTAGCGTCTCCTGCTCCGCTTTCTTCTCCGCTTCGTGTGCCGGGTTTGAAAGGTTCAGTCCGACCTGTTGACGGCTGTTGTAAGCACAAAACACCTACACTGGTTACGATATCGCCTCACTCCTTGTTCCAAGTCAGAGAAAAAGTTTATGTGCCCTGATGAGGTCTTTAAAGTAGGTTCTGCTGGTTCCTTATTGATTGGCAGCAGCCCGTCATCCTTTTCATGAGCTCGTTTCCTCAAGAGATCAAGTTTCGCTTCTTGTTCCTTTAATCACCACCAACAGTAAAACGAACTGGGATAAAGAGTAAAGGCTGCTTGGCTCACAGCAAGTTGAGCCCGCCGTTGCAGTTCCTCTTCATGCGCTTTAGCTGCTGCTTCGTCTTTCCGAACACGATCAACATTTTTTTTTGCAAGGACGTGAAAACTACACGACCAAAAGGACAAAGTAGTATTAATCTGTCTTTGTCCTTTTTTTGGCGGTTTCTCTGTATTATTCAGTCCCTCTTCCTCTTTCTTTCCGTCACTCTCTCACTTCCTTTCACTCTCCCCCCTCTCCCTTTCTTTCCCTTACTTCAACCCGCCTTTCCCTCCCTATCTCTTTCCCCATTCCTTCTCATATACGCTTAACCTCTTCTTAGGAAGAATGTTCATGTTTTGGACTGATTCAAAATTACCTTCTGTTAATTTTGCGTAATTATAATCGGTTACTAAACAAAAAAAAGGAGCCGATCGAACAAAAGGGTCAATAACGATCTTTCTGCATCCTTGAATAGGAATATATAAGATAAAGAGAAGACAACTGATATTGTTGTAGAAGGCCAGATATTCATACCTGCTTCAAGATGGCGAGACTGAGTATTCTATTCCTGCTAGGCCTTATATTGACTCCTCTGGTGCAATTCTCTGGTGAGTACGGCGTTTTATAATATAGCACGTAGTCTGTGAAGGATGCAAGACATGGTTTTAATGTAACACCCCCGCCCCCATGCTATAGATAACATTACTCCATGCATTAAAACTATGTTGTGAGCGCGCGGTTATATCGTTGTCCAGGCCCTGCACTTGCTGTCGCGGAAGATGATGTCGAACAAGACCTCGAGGTAGCTGATGAAGAAGAGCGCGAGGAGCGCGAAGAAGAACCTGTGCACATGCCAGACCCCATAGAAAAGGAAGATGTGGTAAGTTACTTAAGGGCTTGGTGCGCATTAAACAGAAACATTGCCTCTCCAGCAAAGCCCGGGAACAGAAGAGGAAGAGGAGGAAGAGGAAGAAATTCAGCAACTGCGGGCAGCTCCGAATGCTACAACTACAGTGGTATTCACCAACAGGCCCAACATTGGTATGCCTTCCTTTTGTTATTGCATTCTTATCATCCACTGCTGCTGCTGCTCGAATAATCCATAACAGAGTTCTATGCTGGAGAGATTGTCACATCTCTGATAGGATTCACTAACAAAGGCTCTGCTGTGTTCATTGTGACTGGGATAGAGGCCTCATTCCGATACCCACAAGACTTCAGTTACCACATTCAGAATGTAAGAAGTTGGTCTAGTTGTACGCTGGAGCAAGCATAGTTAGAGCACCCGATGATTAGAAATCGGCTCCTGATGGGGAAGGGCCGCGTGGGGCAGCAGGATTAACTGCAGTCCTAGTGCCTAACCCAAGGAAAGACAATTGATGCCTTATTATGAGGGTGTTCAGGAGGCATAGGGCTGCCTCACACCACCTGTTTTGTTATGATTTTGTTTGGCTGTTTTGGCTAGCTTTAAATCTCGCTCTCATCTCTCTCTCCTCTCCCCTCTCTCCTCTCCCCTCTCTCTCTTCCTCTCCCCTCTCTCTCCTCCTCTCCCCTCTTTCTCCTCCTCTCCCCTCTTTCTCCTCTCTCTCTCTCTCTCTCTCTCTCTCTCTCTCTCTCTCTCTCTCTCTCTCTCTCTGTGTGCAGTTCTCCATGATCCCACTACAGTCATACATTGCACCAAATACACAGGTAGGATGTGTGTGTGTGTGTGTGTGTGTGTGTTTAGTTATTATTTTTGTATAGTGTTACTTATAACTTAAACTGTTGCCATCCCAACAGGCTTCATTTGTGTACAACTTCAGGCCGAGTGAGAGTTTCTATGCCAGACCATTTGGGCTCACTATGAACATTTACTATAGGGACCTGGTAGGTGTTTGGAGGAAAATGTAATCAATGAGGGAAGAAGGGTAAACTCATGTGGTGTCTGGAGAGGAAGTGAATATGGTGTGCTGAGCGGAAGGGGGAAATGAAGCGATGTGTGTGAGGGAAGTGAATATTATGTGAGGAGAAATGGAGGGAAAGTGAATCTGGGCACTTTGCTCCAATACTGATCCATCTTACCCAATATAGAATGACCACCAGTACAGGGATGCTGTTTTCAATGCTACTGTCAACATTATTGAACGGGAAGAAGGCTTTGATGCAGAAACGTGAGTATGAGAGAGATGATGGTTGGATGAGAGAGGTGATGGTTGGATGTGAGAAGTGATGGTTGGATGTGAGAGGTGATGGTTGGGTGTGAGAGGTGATGGTAGGATGAGAGAGGTGATGGTTAGATGTGCTATGCTGGTTAGATGTATCTTACCACAGCTTCTTCATGTACGTCTTCATGGTCTCTGGCCTCTCCCTCCTCATGTTCATACTACATTATGTGTACACTACAGTTAGGAAGGTAAGGAAATAGGCATTGGGGGGGGGGACAGCCCTGGAAGAGCTTATGAATGGTATTAGCTCCATCGTTTGTATGTTTGTTGTTGATGTGCTTAGACTGGATGTATGTGTGCTGTGTAGGGTGGTCGACAGTCAGGTGGTCGTAAAACAATTGAAAAGGGTACGAAGAAGGATGATGGAGTTGATCTTAGCTGGCTTCCAGAGGGCACCATTCCTGGCCCAAGTAAGGAGGGAGGGATGCTATCCTGTTAGGTTGACTAACCTTCCCTCCCTCCCTCCCTCCCCACCTTCAACCTTCAATAGAGAAAAGTCCAAAGGCCTCACCAAGAAACAGGAGCTCCAAGAAATGAGAATTAGGCCCCAGATTAGTAGAACTAAAGAATTTTTTTTTTAGGTAACGTAAAACGTGCATCATGATCACCTTGTAGAGTGCCAAGTACCATACTGATCACCTGTTGTGGGTAGCTGAAGTGGGAGGCAGGGCAGGTGGGGGATGTGGGTTGCCCCCACAGTCCAGCCCTGATTTGTAAACCACACACCACCAAGTAACCAAACCACACATGTACACTTGCAAGGAATTAATTTCATCAAGTTGGCAGCATGGCTGAGGGGAGGGGTATGTCTAGTTTTAAAAAAATGAGCAGCTTGTTAGGATATCTATCTGTGTTCCTCATTGTCTTCCTTTATAAGTGCTTCCTTGGCTTCATCTATGGTGCCATGGAAACAGAGTGCCTTGCAGCAGCTGTGCTTGCTACTCTCCACAAGTTCTCTAGCTGGGGTCCCATCACAGAGGAGGAATTGGATGGCGTCTGTTCTTGCCTTCGGGACGAGCAGAAGGCGTGCAATCAAGAAAAGTGGTATGGCGAGGACCGAGGAGAAGACAATGACAGCACCAAGGAATGCAGCCCAGTACGGGTATTCTGCTGAGACCTCCTTCTCCTGTGGGAGTGTATTGGAAGGGGTACATCTATGCTTGGTTAACACCCTAATGGGGGCATATTATGCTTGGCTGACACCCTGATGGGGGTACATCTATGCTTGGTTAACACCCTAATGGGGGTACATCTATGCTTGGCTGACACCCTAATGGGGGTACATCTATGCTTGGCTGACACCCTGATGGGGGTACATCTATGCTTGGCTGACACCTTAATGGGGGGTACATCTATGCTTGGCTGACATCCTGATGGGGGTACATCTATGCTTGGCTGACACCCTAATGGGGGTACATCTATGCTTGGCTGACACCTTAATGGGGGTACATCTATGCTTGGCTGACACCCTGATGGGGGTACATCTATGCTTGGCTGACACCTTAATGGGGGTACATCTATGCTTGGCTGACACCTTAATGGGGGTACATCTATGCTTGGCTGACACCCTAATGGGGGTACATCTAACACCACCATACAATCACACAATGCAGACTTACATCCCTGAAAACTTTATATGTCAGGGACTCTAAGGACTCCATGACGATGCTTCCAATGACAATGACAGCCATAATCAGTGGGTTGATGAAGGTCCAGAGAGCCATCCAGAGGTACCGCAACCAGCGACTTATGGGTTCTGCCACATCCACAAAGAATCTGCAAGGTACCGAGAAACACTCTCACAAGACATGATACCAAGGGGTCAGGGTCAGAAGTAGTGCTATAGGGGTCAGAAGTAGTGCCATAGGGGTCAGAAGTAGTGCTATAGGGGTCAGAACTAGTGCCATAGGGGTCAGAAGTAGTGCTATAGGGGTCAGAACTAGTGCCATAGGGGTCAGAAGTAGTGCTATAGGGGTCAGAACTAGTGCCATAGGGGTCAGAAGTAGTGCTATAGGGGTCAGAACTAGTGCCATAGGGGTCAGAAGTAGTGCTATAGGGGTCAGAAGTAGTGCTATAGGGGTCAGAAGTAGTGCTATAGGGGTCAGAACTAGTGCCATAGGGGTCAGAAGTAGTGCTATAGGGGTCAGAAATAGTGCTATAGGGGTCAGAAGTAGTGCTATAGGGGTCAGAACTAGTGCCATAGGGGTCAGAAGTAGTGCTATAGGGGTCAGAAGTAGTGCTATAGGGGTCAGAAGTAGTGCTATAGGGGTCAGAACTAGTGCCATAGGGGTCAGAAGTAGTGCTATAGGGGTCAGAAGTAGTGCTATAGGGGTCAGAAGTAGTGCTATAGGGGTCAGAACTAGTGCCATAGGGGTCAGAAGTAGTGCTATAGGGGTCAGAAATAGTGCTATAGGGGTCAGAAGTAGTGCTATAGGGGTCAGAACTAGTGCCATAGGGGATGGATAGGGTCACAATTAGTGCCATAGAGGTCACAATTAGTGCTATAGGGGTCAGGAGTAACTACTCCTGACCCCTATGGCACTAATTGTCACATGAAGTGCCATAGGGGTCACAATTAGTGCCATAGGGGTCACAATTAGTGCCATAGGAGTCACAATTAGTGCCATAGGGGTCACAATTAGTGCCATAGGGGTCACAATTAGTGCCATAGGGGTCACAATTAGTGCCATAGGGGTCAGAAGTAGTGCTATAGGGGTCAGAAGTAGTGCCATAGGGATCAGAAGTAGTGCTATAGGGGTCAGAAGTAGTGCTATAGGGGTCAGAAGTAGTGCTATAGGGGTCAGAAGTAGTGCCATAGGGGTCAGAAGTAGTGCCATAGGGGTCAGAAGTAGTGCTATAGGGATCAGAACTAGTGCCATAGGGGTCAGAAGTAGTGCCATAGGGGTCAGAAGTAGTGCCATAGGGGTCAGAAGTAGTGCTATAGGGGTCAGGAGTAGTGCTATAGGGGTCAGGAGTAGTGCTATAGGGGTCAGAAGTAGTGCTATAGGGGTCAGAAGTAGTGCTATAGGGGTCAGAAGTAGTGCTATAGGGGTCAGAAGTAGTGCTATAGGGGTCAGAAGTAGTGCTATAGGGGTCAGAAGTAGTGCTATAGGGGTCAGAATACCTATTACGATTAATAATAATGCACAGTAACTGCAAAGATGCCCATAGCCATCTTTTGGTATTCGGCTGTTGAGTATCAGCACATTACCTTCCAACGCCAAATACCCAGGCCACAGCAATGAACTCAAAAAGTCCCACAAGCAGCAGAGGAAGTGTGGCCGCAAACCGGTCAAACAAGTCAAACAGGTAGACACCATTTCCAAACGTGAAAGGTATGGTGAACACAAACAGAGCAGCACAGACAAACCCTGTGTTTCATGTGGGAGGGTGTGAGAGGGTGTGAGTGTATAGGGTGAGTGTTGTGTGGGAGGGTAGTGTGTGTATGGGGTGAGTGTTGTGTGGGAGGGTGTGGTGAGTGTTGTGTGGGAGGGTGTGAGTGTAATGGTGAGTGTTGTGTGTGTGTATGGGGTAGTGTTGTGTGGGAGGGTGTGAGTGTATGGGGTGAGTGTTGTGTGGGAGGGTAGTGTGTGTATAGGGTGAGTGTTGTGTGGGAGGGTGTGAGTGTTTTGTGTGGGAGGGTGTGAGTGTATGGGGTGAGTGTTTCGTGTGGGAGGAAGAGTGGGTGTATGGGGTGAATGTTGTGTGGATGTGTGTACGGGGTGAGTGTTGTGTGGGAGGGGGTGTATGGGGTGAGTGAGGGAGGAGTGAATGTTATGTGTGAGGGTGTGAGTGTATGGAGGGAGAGTGAGTGTATGCGGTGAGTTATGTGAGGGAGAGATGAGTGTGGGGGAGAGTGAGTGTATGGGATGAGTCAGGGTGTGAGTGTATGGGAATGTGCAAGGGAACAGAGGGAGTGAGAGGAGCAGAGGGAAAGGGACAAGGTGGAAGGTTGATGAATACGAGCTGTAGTGGGTGTGGCAGACACCTCCCACCTGCCATATACTCTGTGTGCACCTTGGCCAGTGGTTTCCAGTCAGTGAGGATGGTGACAAGTGTGTTGATGCTGCCAAGCTGACTGTCCACGCCCAGGAGAAGCAGCATGAGGAAGAAGAGGACTGACCAGAAGGGTGCCCCGGGCATGTGGTTGAGTGCTTCAGTAAGCACCACAAAGATCATTCCTGTACCCTGTGCCTTCTGTAGAGAGGAGGGGGGGGGGGGGGGGCCAAGTAGATAGGTGCATGTGGTTATGCACCTGTACACACATATGCACACACACACATACACACACACACACACACACACACACACACACACACACACACGCACACACGGAATGCAAAGTTCTTTCATGCCAAATACACACATAGATCCACTAGCACAACCCGTGATAGCACCATACACACACAACACAAACACACATACAAAATACACACTCAACACAAACACATCATCCCATACAACACATACATACCACACACACACACACACCACACACACCACACACACACCACACACACACCACACACACACCACACACACCACACACACACCACATACCACACACCACACACACACACACATACTCTTAGCCTCACCACTAGCTCACAAGCATCCATTTTCATCAGCTGGGCCTTGAACCCAACCACTGAGAATACAACAGTGGCTGCAAACAAGGACACAACCAGCAGTATGACACCAATGACAATGGCATCTCTCAGAACGTGGGACGAACGCTTTGAATGGCTTGACAATCCAATCAGAGGTCCCATTCCCAAACCAAGTGCAAAAAACACTTGTGTAGATGCTTCCAGCCACATCTGAGGGTCCTGCATCTTCCTCATCTGAAGCAAAAGTGTAGAGTAAGCGTACAAAGACCGTATCCTTTCCTGTCAATATTATTTGGTACCTTCTTTCTGGTCAATATTATTGTCCTCTCCCTCCCCCAACAGTCATGTGACCCTCCCCTAACAGTCATGTGATCAAGTCATGTGATCCTTCCCCAACAGTCATGTGACCCTCTCCCAACAGTCATGTGACCCTTCCACAACAGTCATGTGGCCCTTCCACAACACCCTCCCCACTTCTCCCCTGTGACCCTGCCCATTTGTGCCCTACCCACTCCTCCATCAGTGAACGTCTTACCACCGTTCCTTCATCAGGAATGAGCATGCACTCCAGACCACTCTGGGCTCCAGGAAGAGTCACTGCTCTGAAGAACAGACATAGAAGCACCACAAGTGGCAGGGTTGCTGTGATGTAGATCACCTGAAAAGGTAGAGAGGGGAGGTGGAGGAGAGGGGAGGAGGGAGAAGAATGAGAGGGAAAGGAGGAGGGAGGAGATGGGAGGTGGAGGGAAGTGGAGGGAGGAGGAGATGGGGAGAAGAGAAAATACATCAGATCTTGTACTTCAGGCACCCATCGCCCCTCTTCCTTACCTTGCCTGCCCATGCCAAACCTCTGAATATGCACAAATAGATGATCAAGTAGGTGATGAAAATGGCCAAGAACACCTTCCAGTTGAACTCGCCTGCAGTCCCAATGCTCCCGCTGGCCCCAAGGGCTGTGTGGTACCAGTAATACCTGCAAGGGAAAAAAAAAAAAAAGTATTTTTAATAACCTCCATAAACCAGTGGAACATGTTCATAGCAACATGGTATCCATAGTGAAAATGGTAAACTCGAAATGTTTTTTCCTACTTGGTTGAGTCATTCCAGCATGAGTAGAACTCATCCAACACTCTTCCTGCGAGTACATTCCCGGTCCCCATGCCCATTTGCGACAGGCATGCCTGCTGATCACTGGAGTTGCCCGTGACAGTGCACCCGAAGCACTCCGCCCATGGGAGTGGGGAGGAGAACGAGCTGACCAGGTAAAGGTCTATCCACCCAATGATGACGGTGTAATAGAGGATGATGTAGACATTGATGACTGTCATGGCGATACCAACTCCTGTCAGACCGGGGGCAATCTTGGACCACACGGCAATAGGCCCCTTGTTTGTTGATTGCCCCAATGTGACCTCAAGGTAGAAGAGTGGGATTCCGAGGATGAAAAGCATGATAACGTAGAGCAAGATGAAGGCAACTAGGAGTGGAGCAAGGTGTGAGGGCAATGCACAACACCAGAGGCTACTGATATAGGGTGTAGTGTGGACTGAGAAGAGAGAGGATAGAATTGATGTGGAAGGTGAAGGTAGGAGCTACATGTAAATGGGGGGGGGGGGGGGGGAAGGGGATGAAAGGCCTGGGGAAGGGGAAGATAGGGGAATGAAAGCGGGGTGTGACGCGAAAGATCTATAGAAGAACTGCTACTAAATTTATTATATACTTACTGCCACCATTTCTGGCTACAAGGTATGGAAACCGCCATACGCTTCCAAGACCAATTGCATAGCCGATTAGAGTGAGTAAGAACTGTACTTTGTTGTCCCACTGCTCCCGTTTGTTTTCCTCCTTTTGTTTCAGCGCCTCTGGTGACTCCTCGCCTTCGGAGTCATTAACTGGTCTCTTCCCAGCGTCCCCTTCTACAGGCACAAGCTGGTATTCCTCGGGCTTTTTCATTGTATGTTCTGCGCCCTGCGCGCAGCTGAACGGGAAGACGAGTCAGACGACTTAATCTTTGGTATGTGCAAGAAACCGACAAAATTAGTTACGACTATTATTACATATAGTCTCGGCCCCAGACTCTTAACGTCACAGCGCGGATGGTTACATCACCGCACTTCGTAATCGCCACGCCCATTACGAACGTGCGGTGATGTAACCATCCGCGCTGTAACATGTTAGAGTCTGGGGCCGAGACTATGATAAAAATAATAACCAAGTTGAAAGTACTTTCATAAAGCTATATGTATAGCTAAAGACCGTGTATTACAATGGAACGTTAGTACGTTCCACCCAATTTATGAAGTCATTTTAAAAACGCTACCCGCCTTTATCGGGGAACCGACGATCGATCGGATCGTTCAGCATGTTGCAACTAGCGAGCGAGAATATCGTGCGCTCATTCATGCGCTCATAGGGAACAAAAAAAAAAGGTCGTGCCCGGTCCTACATTGTATATGTGACAGGAAGTTACTTAGCATTTATTTCTTACAGTGCATGTCGGCGGCAGGAGTTGTCTGTACCCAGAGACCAAAGGCGAAGCGATCATAGTCTTAGTGATAGATTGTGGTGAGATACCAAAGCTACTTACAATGAGACCATTGTCGCTTAGTTTTTTTTTTCTTTGTTGCACAGGGTACAGAGTACTACATGTAGGTCGAACTAATATCTGAATTGCGGTACATGTACGAGACTAAATTGGGTGTTTATTGGTTTTAATTAATCCAAAGGTCAACTTTTGCTCACGTGATTGGAAAAAGACTTAAATAAGCCGACCTCAATCACGTGTGTTAAAATGCTTTTGAAGTCTCAGAGGTAATTTATTCCTGTGATGCAACCGCTGCTCTTAGCACTCCAGCTAGCATTCGTCACTTTTCTAGCTTCCGGACAGGTCCTTCCACACGACCCTCTGGATCACCTTCAAGCCCACCTCGCAACTGTAGACACGGAAAAGACTTCGCCATGGAAAGAGTTTGTGGTCGAGAATACGTCTCAAAAAGTTAAAGCGATGCAGGCGAGTTTTCCTAACAAAGCCGCCTCAGGTGCAGCATCTGTTCTGTTCTTTCACGAGGACAAATGCCTTGTACGCTCCCTCACCTCTGGTCTGGAGTGGAACTCGTCGGTGACCGTTCCTAGCGCCGTGGTGCTAGCTATAGCCAGCGCGACGCTACCGATTTTGTTGGAAGGCTACGAGGCCGCTACCTTTAACGACCCGATCAAGACCGTATTAGCGGACAAAGACTACGATAACCGCGTTTTCAAGGGATATTTATCCGCGAGTTTGAAAAGCTTGCTTACTGCGCTACCGGCAGAATCCAACATGGAGGACACTTCCCAGTTGGACGGCTTGGGCGAGCGTGGTAAGGTTGTCGTACAGTTCACCGAGGCACTCCAGGAGCGACAGGGTTCGGCGGAGGCATGGAGGGATGCGCTGATGTCCGTCGGCATGGAAGACTCCTCTTTCAATGACCAACAAGGGCTTGTCACCACACTCAAGCACGTCACAAACTTCGGTGTAGCCATGACTCACCTGTTGCAGAATGCCCAAGGCGCACGCATGCATTCTACGGAGCATATCCCCCTCGCCCACAACCGCTATCTGTTCGGATGGTGGCTCAATTGTGCCCGGGAGCAGCAGGAGGGTGAGGTCGAGTGCCTCTTACCTATCCTCCCCCGCGACACCATCTTTAGCGTTAGCCCAACCCTGAGGGTTTACGTGTCCCCGTCCCTTTCTCTATCTCTACTGGTGTTGAACTCACAAGAGGAGTCGCATCGAGCAAGCGTTATGGAGATTTTGGAACAGGACAGGAACATTTGGCAGCATCTCTACTCGACACTGGTTCCTTCAGGTGAGGACCGTGTGTTGAACGAGGCGAAGGATAACTGGTTGGCAATGATGTGGAGTCTGCTCTGGTTCCTATTCTTCATCTTGTCCAGTCACTTGTGGGTATACTGGCTCTTCCACATTGCCTGGTACTGCTTAACGGCCATTTCTAAGCGTGCCCACATTCCCCGACCCAAGACAGCCAAGGAGGAGTAGCAACAGTTGTGTTCTTTTTTTTCTTTTTTAAAATGAACAATTATAATATTGAATACACAATTATACATACAACTATATAAAGGAAGCACTACAATTAAAAGTCACAAGAGGAGGTTGGTGGGACACATCTGGCCAAAATTGCCCTGGCATTCTGCCTATGAGGGTGAGGTGACTGTACGTGGTTGACATAACCTCACTTAGAGGTCGACACAGCTGGGTAGCTACTTTTTTGGACAGGGTTGAAAATACATCATTACATTGCCCCATCCCCCAAATCCTTCCATAACCAAAGGGATGCATGACCATCCTCTAAGGGCACATGCCTCATCATTTCTAGAGCACTTGGCCTCTTCTCCCATCTCAGCTGCATGGCCACAGGTTTGAGCCACTTGTTGTAAAAATGGGATGGCCTTTATGTCACATGCAGCTGGGTGTGAGAGGAACCAGTCTGGCTGCTGGTCTGGATTGTATTCAGGAGGAATGCCACTTAATTTGTGGGGAAAGGCATGCCTTGTGGCAGAATTCAGAAGTCAGTCTGGTTATTACATCACCCCCAAAACGACAAGGAAGCATGTGATGTTCACAAGCATCCATGTTGTGATGGCAAAGTGGGCCCATGATGGAGTGCTGTCAGGTGTCAAAGGAAGTCCAAGCCACCATATTTAGAATGACCTGTGCTTCATCAGGCATATCAACACAAGTTGAGATGCAGGTATTAGTATTTTATTTATTTATTTATCTATAACTGGAATATAGCAATACATAGATGTACACATTACAGAAAACTAAACATGTGCTTTTTTCCTAGCAAGTTAAAACTCTAGCATTCTGGCACATCAGTGTAATGCTCTACGATGATGACAATGATTATTATTATAACAACAGCAATGGCAGCAGTATTATTTTTAGACTAAACACCTAGGAGCTGCATGTACTGCATATAGGCCTAAAGTTCAACTCTAATCCTGCACTATTAATTAAGTTAACCTGGAACACATTATTATAATTGCTGTTGTTGCTGTTATTGCTGCTGCTGCTGTTGTTGTTAGTATTGTTGTTGCATACAATTCAAAAAGGCGTACTTCTGCACAGGTGTGCCTTCTCAGCACATCTCATTGTTCGCCTAGACTAGTCTGCTGTAGCAGTCTCAGTGCCGTTTGTGGCGCGAGCGCTCTTCCCCAGACCAGTTACCGGTTTGGATCGGATTTTACCTGCTTTAATACCCTTGCCGTAGTAAAGGTCGGGATTGGGAGTCCAAACCGCACCTGCTAAAGTATCCATCTGTTGCTGGTGCACGTGAGCACATTGGCCGTTCATGTAAAGAGGGCGGGCCACACGGTGTGGTACCACTTTACTGGCCTCTTTAAGTTGCCTGACCTTCTGGAGCTCTGCCTCCCGAAAGCATACGTGATTTTTCTGACTCTGAAGCTCGGATAGACTGACAGGCGGGTTTGAGTCCCTCTCCTTGGTTAGATTGGTTGTTTCAGCTGCGGTCTGGATACGTGGTGACCATGGGGTTGCATCATTCCCAGGTGTGGTGAAAAATTCTCCTTCTACCGTGTCACTCGCCGTGGTGGAGTGCTGACTGCTTTTCGCTGCACGCTTCTTCTGCCTGACGAGGAGGTACGATCGGAGAGGACTGGGGGCGGCGGCGAACTGACCATAATTTGGAAGAGTGGTGTCGGTCAAGGTGGCGACGTTCAAAGTGACTTGTTTTGCATGCTTTAACGAGACGGGGAGTCTTAATAATAAGAATTGGCAACACATTTACTTACAGTTATTCGCTCCGTCATTCCGTTGCCATAGAACAGCCCCGCCCCTTTACCATCGCTTTTGTGGGTCTCGTGCCCAGTCAACGCGTGCGTGACCCGCTCCGTGCCATCAATTAACTAAATTTTGCAATTTATTAACCTAGCAATAAAAATAATAATATGTAATGGACCAGTTGCGCGTGAAGCAATGAAGTTGATTACACCAAAGAACGCCGAAAATTACACGTGACGTCACGTCCAGACGGCTTACCTGCATGGCTACGGTTTTGTTATCAGTGGCGGATACAGGGGGGGGGGGGCAAACCCGGCTTATGCCCTCCTAACTAATAAGGATACGCCTCCTGTCCATTGTAATGAAATAATTACATGTATAGCTCGAGCACGTACAACAGGTTTAGCGCCTGCAAGATCTTGCAGGCGCTAAACCTGTTGTACGTGCTAAGTATCACCCCTGACACGTGGCACTTTTTCTATAATTGTGCTTTTGAGCGTTCAGTTCGTACATTCGTTCAGCGTTCAGTTCGTACATTCGTTCAGCGTTCAGTTCGTACATTCGTTCAGCGTTCAGTTCGTACATTCGTTCAGCGTTCAGTTCGTACATTCGTTCAGCGTTCAGTTCGTACATTCGTTCAGCGTTCAGTTCGTACATTCGTTCAGCGTTCAGTTCGTACATTCGTTCAGCGTTCAGTTCGTACATTCGTTCAGCGTTCAGTTCGTACATTCGTTCAGCGTTCAGTTCGTACATTCGTTCAGCGTTCAGTTCGTACATTCGTTCAGCGTTCAGTTCGTACATTCGTTCAGCGTTCAGTTCGTACATTCGTTCAGCGTTCAGTTCGTACATTCGTTCAGCGTTCAGTTCGTACATTCGTTCAGCGTTCAGTTCGTACATTCGTTCAGCGTTCAGTTCGTACATTCGTTCAGCGTTCAGTTCGTACATTCGTTCAGCGTTCAGTTCGTACATTGCGAATTTCAATTTTTATTGCCGTCAGGAAAGTAGTAGATCTGCGGAGTCCGGATCCCATGGCTAAGCGTCAGCTGACCAGGCCATTGCTGTGTATGTGCCAATGAATCATTAATCATACGAGTGAGACTTTACTATATTTTGTAGTGAAGAAAGCAGAGTCCACTCTTGAGTGCCTTCCAGACCCTGATTTGGCAACATTGCCAGAAAGTTTTGAGAGCGAACCAGGTTAGTGCCCCTCCCCAAAGTTCGGTGCATTTTACCAATCATATATAGATGCAGTAGGTACCGGTCAGGAACCAGTACTAGTACAAAGTCAATATACCGACCATGACCAAGAAGGTATACATCCATCCATTACAACTGAGCTACTGCTATTTACCTCTGGAACATCAAGTGGAGTGGAAAAAGCTAATTCCTCTTTGAGATTTATTTAAAATGTCTATCGCATGCAGCACTATGGGAGAAGACAGATTTAAATTTAATGCGTTAATGTTATTGTATGTGCACAAAGATATTGATTGAACTTAATACTGATGCTATCATTGACAGCTATATATAGTCGAAAACACCCTCGGAGGATGACACTATTTGTGAAGTGTGACTGTTATAGGTATCTTTATCATTTGTATATGTGAATACCTGTTTTATAACTTCCAAAAGTGCAAAAAAAAAACAAAAAAACCAGTGGCTAGGGTTTTGGGGCGGAGATGATGGTGCTTACTGCACTTTCCCAGACACCCTGGCAAGTTCGGAGGCCGGGGCACGCCCCCATTCCCATCCCTATATGCCCCCCCTAACACAAAATCCTGTATCCGCCCCTGGTTATTCTGTGTGCCTCTGCCCTGGTGTACCTTATGTATGCATAAAAAGACACTGAAGTCAACCTATTACCTTGGGCACTATCTTCTGATGTAAGTTTCGCGAATTTTATACGTACGGCTGTGACCTGCTCGTAGAGGGAGATCGAAACCTTGTAGCAGGAAAAATAAGCTGCAATCAAGATTGTTGATGCATCAGTAAAGTCACTGAGCAGCTGCTAGGCCTGCTAGATCTTCTTTAGTGACTTATACTGCTAACCAGAGATAATATATCTTAGCTATAGTTGGAGGTGTCACTGAACTGCTGCTCGATGGAGATGCTGGTGCTGGATAAACTGTACAGTAACAAGTGCCTACATCCTTTAAAATAGCCGCAGCAAAAAAAAAAACAAAAAAAACGCGTCGAATCAAATTTTGATTTGACATTCACATTCTGATACAGGATGTTACAGCCTCTTGATTTTTAATTTGCCCTTTGGAGCTCGGCCGCGGGGTCCTTTTGTTATTGGTGTGTTAGGCAAAGCCTAAACACAGGGTTACGTAGTTTGGGGGCACTTTTCTTGCCGCTATTCGGAAAATGCCTCGAAAAAACACGATTGTGAGCGAAGACAGGTGGTTCGCTTTCCTTTATCACAAGAAAACCTGCGAACGAAGGTACTGAGGTCCTTGTACTGTTGTTCCCACACAGTACCAGACTTAGCTGCTTAAATAATTTGCCCACGGATCATGAGGAATGGCATTATCCAGGCAGCTCCGTTCACTCGCAATACAAAACCATAGTCACTAGGGCAGTCCGGATGTGACGTCATATCCTTAACGGGTAATTAAATTCTTCATCGCTTACGCTTAACTGGTCCATTGCATGTGCTTTCACGCGAACTCTTCGTTGCAGTTCTTAACCTATTCAAAGCAAAAAAAGATTGCCAAGGTACGTACGATAAGCCGGCTTTTAAATGGGTACATGTAAATTGTGACATATAATCTAATTTGCTTTTCAGAGGCGGGCGCTTTGAAAAGGTGTTCCACCAGATAACTATGGAAACAAGTAAACATTCGCTGTGGAAGGGAAAGAGCGCAGTCAGGGAGGCCCTGAAGGGATGGGTTAAGCAGGAGTGCATAGCCTTGCTAAGGCTCGTGCTCCCCATTGTGAGTTGCGCGCGCATTAATCTTCTGCTTTGAAGGGGGCATTCAAGTCCTCTCTCCTTCTGTCCGCACCTCCCGCTGACCTCCCTCTGACCTCTGCCCACCTCTCCTCCCACCTCTTCCTCCAACGTATTCACAGTTCTTTACAACTGTATTCACTCAAATAATCTTCCTCATATCATTGATCTTCATGGGACAGATCAGTGGAGGTGTGTTGGAGCTTGATGCTGCAGGTCTGTTGTGTATGGTGCATGCATCATTCATGATGTTGACCCATGTCTGATTTACTGCAGGGTTAGCAGTTGCAGTGAGTTGATGGAGTTATTTAGTTCTCCCTCCCTCCCTCCTACCACCTTTTGCATCCTCCCTTACCCACTCTCATTCCGCACTTACTTCCCTCCCCCACCATCTACTGGGATCTCCACGTAAAGGCATTCCGTCTGTCAGCAAACTTTTTTTCTCTGTCATTTAGCTAATCAATGTTACAGCTATGGCTATTGTGATTGGAATGGGGACAGCTCTCGATACACTTTGCTCTCAGGTGATGTTCATACAGCAGGCTATGGGTGGTGTTCATACAGTAGGCTATGGGTGGTGTTCATACAGTAGGCTATGGGTGGTGTTCATACAGTAGGCTATGGGTGGTGTTCATACAGTAGGCTATGGGTAGTGTTCATACAGCAAGCTATGGGTGGTGTGGTGTTCATACAGCAAGCTATGGGTGGTGTGGTGTTCATACAGCAAGCTATGGGTGGTGTGGTGTTCATACAGCAAGCTATGGGTGGTGTGGTGTTCATACAGCAGGCTATGGGTGGTGTTCATACAGCAGGCTATGGGTGGTGTTCATACAGCAGGCTATGGGTGGTTTGGTGTTCATACAGCAGGCTATGGGTGGTGTTCATACAACAGGCTATGGGTGGTGTTCATACAGCAGGCTATGGGTGGTGTGGTGTTCATACAGCAGGCTATGGGTGGTGTTCATACAGCAGGCTATGGGTGGTGTGGTGTTCATACAGTAGGCTATGGGTGGTGTGGTGTTCATACAGTAGGCTATGGGTGGTGTGGTGTTCATAGGGTCATCTCTCCATTTGAAATACTTCAGTACTGTACAAAATATGATTTCTCATTTCTAGGTGCCCTAGGAAAACATTAGATGACAACAAAAGTTTCAGAATAGCAACCGCAAACGTATACCTAGCAACAACAAAAACAAACAAGACATCACACTTGGTGTGCACATGCGCCCTAAGTATCCCCACAAGCAGTTGACCTGTTCAAAGGTTGTATGTACAGCGGAACCTGCCACTTGAGTCAGGCCACATGACTAAAGTTATGACTGTATGTGGCTGCTGTACAACTGTATGTGGCTGCTGTACAAATGGATTTGAGCTAGACAGCCACCTGTCTACAATGGTCATTTATTTTTGGGCCCGTTTTAGAAAGGTCCACTGTAGTACTACTGGTGAAGAAATATACACACTACACTTATGTTACAACCAAAAACAGGAAGGGCTGTAGTAGCAAGCGCTACTATACTCACTGACCAGTAGAGGAGGAGGAGGGATTATAGATTCAGGGAAGGGTTTGGGGAGGAAAGATCACATGGGCACTTAGAAGTTATCATAGGTCAGGGGTGAGGTGTGAGGGTAGGCCTGGGGATGGGGTAGGTTAGGGAATGGAGAACAAGGAATGGATAGAGGGTTGTAGAATTGTTACCATCAAAATGCATCATCCCTCTCTTGAACACACAGGCCTTTGGCCTCAAGTATTACAAGAGGGTGGGCATAATCCTTCAGCAAGGTATGTTCTTGTGGACGAGTGGGCTGTTCCCAGTGCTAGAGAGATGGTGTAAGAGATGGTGTCAGTGCTTGCTAGTGATGGTGTCAGTGTTAGTGATGGTGTCAGTACTAGTGTGATGGTGTCAGTGCTAGTGATGGTGTCAGTGCTAGTGATGGTGTCAGTGTTAGTGACGGTGTCAGTGCTAGTGATGGTGTCAGTGCTAGTGATGGTGTCAGTGCTAGTGATGGTGTCAGTGCTAGTGATGGTGTCAGTGCTAGTGATGGTGTCAGTGTTAGTGACGGTGTCAGTGCTAGTGATGGTGTCAGTGTTAGTGATGGTGTCAGTGCTAGTGATGGTGTCAGTGCTAGTGATGGTGTCAGTGCTAGTGATGGTATCAGTGCTAGTGATGGTGTCAGTGCTAGTGATGGTGTCAGTGCTAGTGATGGTATCAGTGCTAGTGATGGTGTCAGTGCTAGTGATGGTGTCAGTGCTAGTGATGGTGTCAGTGCTAGTGATGGTGTCAGTGCTAGTGATGGTGTCAGTGCTAGTGATGGTGTCAGTGCTAGTGATGGTGTCAGTGCTAGTGATGGTGTCAGTGCTAGTGATGGTGTCAGTGCTAGTGATGGTGTCAGTGCTAGTGATGGCGTCAGTGCTAGTGATGGTGTCAGTGCTAGTGATAGTGTCAGTGCTAGTGATGGTGTCAGTGCTAGTGATGGTGTCAGTGCTAGTGATGGTGTCAGTGCTAGTGATGGTGTCAGTGCTAGTGATGGTGTCAGTGCTAGTGATGGTGTCAGTGCTAGTGATGGTGTCAGTGCTAGTGATGGTGTCAGTGCTAGTGTGATAGTGTCAGTGCTAGTGTGATGGTGTCAGTGCTAGTGATGGTGTCAGGGCTAGTGATGGTGTCAGTGCTAGAGTGATGGTGTTGGTGCTGGAGAGGTGGTGTATTCAGTCAGTGTGTGCCACTGCAGGGATCCTGATCATTGGACTTTCCCTCTTCCCCATATGGGCACTATGGCTGAACATGGAGTCTCTCCTCCTGCTCATTGGTCAGGACAGCTGTGTTGTCAAGTGAGTAGTCACCCATGTGTGTATGCACCCAAGCATGTAGGCCGGCACCCTCTCATCTTCAGGCTTACGTCAGAGTATCTCATTACATTCGGCTTTGCACTGCCCGTACGTTGTCAGGACAACCACGTGTTCATGGCTCTCAGGATATCATCATTTTCTCTTTGCAGTTTGTGTTCTTCTATGTCTTGGTGTCAAAGTACTTGCAGGCACAGGTGAGGAAGGTCTGGGGATGAGCAAGTTGATATTTTTACTATCCTTTTCATGCACACACTACACACGCACACACTACACACGCACACACTACACACGCACACACTACACACGCACACACTACACACGCACACAAACTACACATGCACACTACACTTGCACACAATTGGCATTTACACACATGAATGGATGCAAACACATGGAAAAATCTACGCACAACATCAAGAGTGTTGTGTTTGTACTGGTAGTAGTCGGATTTATCACAAATGTCATAAATGTGGTTCTTTCCTCAATCTTTATTTATAAGCTAAAACTCGGTTTCATGTTAGTTTCCAAATGAATGGTTTTCTTTTAACATTCCCTGTGCCTCCCTCCCTCCCTCCCTCCCTCCCTCCCTCCCTCCCTCCCTCCCCTCCCCCCTCCCTCCCTCCCTCCTCCCTCCCTCCCTCCC
>OX442433.1:6556655-6656547 GCA_949361645.1 Spongilla lacustris | reverse complement strand
CGTTGTACTCCTGCATCTGCTTCACATCCAATCTGGAGGATGAGGCAGCACTGTCTCCCAACCTGGCACGCTCTTGGGCGGCTGTCAGGGAGTCCTTGAGGTCGTTCACTTCGTTCTGCAGTTGTTCCTTGACATCCTTGCAGCGACCATGCTCCTCCTCCAGCTCGCACACCCTCAACACAATGTCCTTGCTCTCAAATTCGTACCTACTGATCTGGGCCTGCAGCTCCTCGATCCTACCATTCCTGGTGGCCAACATCTCAGACAGAGAGTTGACTTGAGAGAGAAGCGTCGTGTTCTCTTGCTCCATCAGCTCAGTTGCAACCTGGAGCCTCTTTAGCTGAGACATGTTCTCCAAGGAGGTGGTCTCCACAGTCTGGTACTTCTTCACAGCCTCCTCCAGCCTCCTCTGGGCCTCCAGCTGGGCCACTTTGGCACCGCTGGCCTCCACCTGGACATCACTTAGCTTTGCATTCAGCTCAAAGTCTGCTTGCTCCAGCTCTTCAACACGCCTCATCAGCTTGCTCACCTCCACTTCGTACATCTCTTTGGCCTTCTTGGCATTCACCAGTTCCAGTTTGGCGTCTTCAGCTTCCCTGGAGACCCTCATCAGCTGCTCATGTTTCTCCTGGCAGCCCTCCTCTGACTTCAAATAGTTGGCCTCATACCTTTCAAGCTCTTTTTGGAGTTTCTTGGACAGCTCCCAGTTGTGGTTTGCTTCTCGTTGAAGCTTCTTGTTGGTCTTGGTCAGGTCCTGAATGTGCAGTTCTGATTTTTGGTGGGCATCAATTAGCTTTGCCTGTTCAGCATCCATGGCCTCCTTTTCGTCAGTTAGTTGGGCTAATTGGCATTTCAGTTGATCGATCTCTTGCAAATACAGTGGATCTTTCTCCTTTCTTGCATTATTTAGCATCTGATTGGATGCTTCCAGGGCACTGATTCTGACTTCCTGTGACTTCTTGAGCTCAGTGAATGCACCAAGTTCAGACTGCAGGCCTTCATTGACCTTCTGCAAGCTATCCAACTGCCGCTGGCTGTTCTCCTGTGCCAGTTTTGCTGCTGACAGTTTCTGTTCGTACGCCTCTATGCTTTCAGCCGCCTGCCTGTGCAGCCTGCTCTGACTGGAGCTGGATACCAGGTGTAGGGAAAGCTGGTCGTTCAACTGGATCAGCTGATTCTGGGCCCCCAGCAGATCACTTTCAACCTTCAACTTGTCGTCAGTGAGGGTTTTGATTTTCGCTTCTAACCGCAGTAGCTGTTCCTTTGCCTGCAGGCCCTGTGATGCCTCGCACTTCAGCTTGGACTGGAGGTCGCGGTTCTGCTGCTCAAGGGCACCCAGCTGGTCCCTGAGTGTGGCAATCTCCTTCTGCACCTGAGCCGACCTCTGCTTCCCACTTAGGTCAGCCTCAGACTTGTTCAGCAGGGCCAGCCGCATCTCCTCCAGCTTGCGCTCAGCGTCCTCCTTGTGGGAAAGGGCCCGTTCCAGATCCGCTTGGAGGTCAGTCAGGGTCTGCTGGGCTTCCTTGAGCTCCTGCTTGAACTGCGTGGACTTCTGGCAGGTGAGCTGGAAGTTGACCTGGATGCACTGAAGGTCTTGCTTGAGCTGGGCGTTTTCAAGCTGCAGGGTGTCCTCCACTGACTGCTCGGGTACAGCCTTGACAGGGGTGGAGCAGGACCTTAGCCTTGCGGGAGTTTGGTGCAGTTCCCTGTCCACACACCTCTGGCAAGGTTTGCTCTTGTTGCTGCTGCTGCTTAGCTCGTTGTATCTCTGCTCTAAGAGCTCACATTTTTTAACTAGCTCTTGCTCGTTGCGCTTGAGCGCCGTGTTTTCCTCTGCCAGCTGGGCATTTGCATGTTTGGACTGTGTCAGGGCATCGGTGAGGTTGGTTATCTTGGACGATCCCTCCCTGCCCATCTTGGACCTGTCCATTTCCAAATCATGGAGCCGATCCTCCTTCTGGCGAAGCTTGGCCTGCACACTGTCATACTGCTCTTCCTTTTCCGCAAGCCTGGTAAGGATACGGTACACAACAGTATAATATGTACTGGCGCTAGAATAGGCCTATATGCGGCTTACTTTGTTTTCAGCGACCTGATTTCTTGCTGAAGGGCGGCAATAGAGGACTTGGACGAGGCCGACTGGTCCCTCACGCTGGCCTGTAGGTGCTCCAAGGCTTGCTGCGAATCGCGGGCAGCCGCCTTCGCCTCCATCTCTAGATTTTCCGCCTTTTCTAGTTGTGCCTTCAGATCCTTAATCTTCCGTTGCAGTTCACATAAGTCGTTAAGAAGCTCTGTCTTTCTGGAGGGGGTTGGAAGACATTCGGTCCATACTATTATCTCTGCTATTAGGTATACCTTGCATTAGCTGCTTTCAATTCGTTCTCTTTCCTCGCAAGTTCACTCTCTGTATCTGCTAACTTCTGGCAAATCCCACTGTTCTCATCTTGGAGCCTCTCAAACGCTTGTCTTGTTGTAGCCATGCGTTTCAGTTAGCAAGCCTTAGCGTTCATCAGACTACGAATGTGTATACCAACTACACGGTTTCGAATTTAAATTTCGTGACGTATGCTCACGTGACTGCTGCAAACCACACACGTGGTACGACCCAATAACAAAGCTGATCGATGGTATGGCAACACTTGACTTCGTCCCAACGATTGAAGACGACGATGTTGTCGATGGAGCGGAAGATGCAGGCTCCGACTCTGAAAGCGAAATGGTACGAATTGAAGATACTTAGTTCAGCATACTATTATCCCATTTATAGGTCGTACACAAGGACAAGAAGAAACAGACGGAGTTTGCCGAAGGCTTCGAGTTTCCCTTGGATGGCGGGGAGCGCATCACGTGGGACATGAACGAGGCGATGGACATGGCCATCAAAGGCCAGGTACTCGCTCTGCGCATCCTATGTGCACGTGCAGACCGCAACCTATCATTGTAAACTTGTCAACAGCCGTCACAGTTCACTTCTCTTGATGTCAAGATAGCCCGGGCACGGGAGATGAGGAGATTGAAGGCAAGTTATAGTGATGGGGGAGGTGAGGCGGAAGAGTGATATTGATGTTTCAGTGGAGCATGTAACGGGGAAGTGGTGGGGGTGGTGCTATTTAATCAAGGTCATGACAACTCTGCCAAAGACCTCTCCCTCTCCCCCTCCCTCTCCCCCATCCCTCTCCCCCTCCCTCTCCCCCATCCCTCTCCCCCTCCCTCCCCCCCCCAAACAGCTAAGCTTTATGTTTGTATTGGATTTGCATAGGCTGAGGAGAAGAGGGAGAAAGGAAAGGCGACCTCTAGAAGGGACAGCGATGGTGACCAGGAAGGGGATGAGGAGGATGGGGATGGGGAAGAGGATGCAGTGGATGACGCGGAATCAGACACCTCTGCCGAAGATTCAAAAGAGGTTTGTGGGTGCAGTCTTGTACAGTTTTAGTTTTAAAAAAGCTCTTGCTCATCCAGAAGGATAAAAGCACTTTCTTTGATGAGTCCATCCCACAAGTGTCTGACGTAGATTTCACCGACATGAACCTTTCCAGGCCACTTCTGAAGGCCATCAACAGCCTCGGCTTCACCTCTCCTACCCCAATCCAAGCCAACACCATCCCTGTCGCCCTTATGGGCAAAGACATATGTGCCTGTGCTGCCACTGGGACAGGTGGGCGGGGCAAAGCACCCATAGTGCTGCTGTTTGTTGTCATGCTGCCCCTCTATGGCTGCACGCACCCATGGTAACATGCTCATGGTATTCATTGCAGGTAAGACTGCTGCCTTTATGCTTCCCATCTTGGAGAGGCTGCTGTATCGCCCCACCCGTATGAGCATGACGCGTGTACTGGTCGTGGTCCCAACCAGGGAGCTTGCTATTCAGGTTAGGGGAGCTTGCTATTCAGGTTAGGGGAGCTTGCTGTTCAGGTTAGGGGAGCTTGCTGTTCAGGTTAGGGGAGCTTGCTATTCAGGTTAGGGGAGCTTGCTATTAAGGTTAGGGGAGCTTGCTGTTCAGGTTAGGGGAGCTTACTATTTAGTTGGGGGAGCTTGCTGTTCAGGTTGGGGGAGCTTGCTGTTCAGGTTGGGGGAGCTTGCTATTCAGGTTAGGGGAGCTTGCTATTCATCTTAGATGCCATTTGATCTAGAGCTGCTGTTTTCCATTCTCTCTTACTTATTTGTACATTTTTGTGTGCTCTCAGGTTTTCTCTGTTTCAAAGGCTCTTTCCAAGCACACAAAAGTGGAGATATGTCTTGCAGCAGGTGGGGAAGAACACCCACACATGTCCACTCCCATCCTCACAACACTTCTAGCCTCTCGGCCCCAGACCCACATGCTATTCCTAACCTTTCATACCCAGACCCACATGTTATTCCTAACTTCTCAGCCCCAGACCCACATGTTATTCCTTACCTCTCTGGCCCCAGACCAGCATGCTATATTCCTTATTACCTGGCCCCAGACCCACATGTTACTACCTCCCCACATGCTATTCAGCCAATTTTTAAATTTTTAAATTGAACATTCCATTTGGTATGATTGCACAAATTGTTTTCTAGGTATGTGTGATATTTACCCTTTCCCTCCATCATGCCAATATCCCCCATTCTGGTCCTTTCCATTTTCAGTCTTCTTGTTTTGGTTTTAGGAGGTCTGGAGAACAAGGGTCAGGAGGTGGCCCTGAGGAAGAACCCGGACATCATCATAGCCACCCCTGGACGTCTGGTGGACCATCTGCGCAACACGCCTTCCTTTAACCTCCAGAACATTGAGATATTGGTGTTGGATGAGGCAGACAGGTAAGCAGTTTGGTGTCCTTGGCAACCTGTGTTGTGTTACCGTGGGGGAAAGGAGGAAAAGGGTTAATACTGTATGTACATCTCGAAACAAAATACATTAATTAGCACAGTAGGTGGGAGGAATCTAAACCTTTTATTTTTAATCTGCAAGGACACACAAAAAATAATCACGTGGTTCCAAGTGATTATTAATACTGGAACACTTAATTTTATATTGACCAGTGCATAGGTAAACGTATAAATGAAGTTTTAAAGTACCTGGCAACTATGTGCTGAACCACTCATGCACTTCTGGCACCATACTGGGCTTGAACTTACTATATATATATATAGGCTTTATCATACTGTACAGCACCTGTAGCTTACAGAAAATGCTCTCCACTGCTGATCATGGAAGTGGTGCTTGTTCACTGCTCAAGGATTCACCCTCCTTATTTTTGTCTGTTGAAATTTAATCTGAGGTGCATAATATGAATATTAAGTTAACAAACCCTGTACCGACCCAGGGCCGTGTGTCTTTGTTGTGATTGAACTGTATGGAGTTGTCAATGCCGTTCCCGTTTGTTAGCAATTGATCATATGGCAGCTAGGCATAAGCACTAGTGTTGGTTGTGTGGGTCATACATAATATCTTATATGGCAGCTAGGCATAAGCACTAGTGTTGGTTGTGTGGGTCATACATAATATCTTATATGGCAGCTAGGCATAAGCACTAGTGTTGGTTGTGTGGGTCATACATAATATCTTATATGGCAGCTAGGCATAAGCACTAGTGTTGGTTGTGTGGGTCATACATAATAAAGTTCATTAATTGTCTATATGAAAATGCATGCAGAGCTGCAATGGGCTTCTAGTAGTGAAAACACCTTCTAGTGTGACTTCAATCTACCTAAAACGATCCCGAATGGACCCTTTGCATGAAAGATTGGAAGTACGATAAACGTCACGTCTGGAGTTAAAACCACAGCAGTTGCCTAGAGACATCGTGTCACGTTCGCGGACCTTTGCGTAATAAAATGGCAATGCTCGGAGTCATTCCTTCCCGCTCGGACAGTGATCCTTCGGCCGATCCAGTTCCTGATCAAACTATGCTGCCAACAGTAAGTTTGACCGAGTCTGACATACCCGGAGCCTTTTTAAAGCCATCCATTTGAAAAGGCTCTGGGTATGTCAGACTGTCGAGCTTACTGTTGGCAGCATAGTTTGACCAGGAACTGGATCGGCCGAAGGATCACTGTCCGAGCGGGAAGGAATGACTCCGAGCGTTGCCATTTTATTACGCAAAGGTCCGCGAACGTGTCACAATGTCTCTAGCCAACCGCTGTGGCTATTACTCCGGACGTGACGTTTATCGTACTTCCGATCTTTCATGCAAAGGGTCCATTTAGGATCAATAAAATCCTGAATTCAGGATATTGAGTACTTCCATTTATAACAATAAAATTATGACATATGTGTTACATGACACATTGTTATATAATTGTTACATTGTAGGATCATAGGAAGCCCTGTGAGGCTCCCTAGTTTGTGCTGCATTTGATCGTACAATATAACAATATTATAACAATGTGTTGTGTAACGTACCTCTACATGTGCCACGTGCACTCTCATCTCTGGCCTTGGTATGTACTGCACCGTGGCTGGTATGCCATCAACTACATCAATTCTGTGGTGTAAACGCTCTGATGGTATTCCAGGGTGTCCAGTGTATTATAGTTTTTAGACTTTTTGTCAACCCAAATACATGCAGTTATTTTGCTACCATCTGGGGGCAATTGGCTGAAGTAGCTTGTGGCTACCTCGATGTGGTGTAGGAGCAGCTCCATTGCCTGAAGCCCATCTGCGTCTCTGGGTACTCCTTTGTAGCAGTTTTGACCATTCCCATGAAGTACAAACCTTGATCTGATAGTGCAGATTTGAAATGGAGTCCATAGGAAACATGAGGTAATACTGCAAACTCTTTTCAGCACCTTCCAGAGTAGTTCCCCACTTCATTTCTGTGTAGGCATTTACTGTCAACAACTAAGGGGGTCAATTTCTACCACATTTCTGCTGTGCACGAGCATTCCACATAGTGTGCTTCTTCTGCTTCTTGCAAGTTGCAGTTGTTTACTAACTTCTCGTTGCACACTCTCCTCCCTTCTCATTGTCAACTCTCCTCCCGTCTCATTGCACACTCTCCTCCCTTCTTCTGCCTCACTGGTACCATCATCTATATCACTGTCACTGCCAGTCCACTCTTCTTCACTATCAACAACCACAGGACTGACAGGGAGTATACGTTTTTTGGAGGCTTTACCAGTGTGTACCACCACCCGCTTTACCTATGCCTTCCCATTCCATGGCTCTCCTTAGCGATCTTTGTGACGATTCCCTAAATACCACTAAGCTTCTTACTACTTTATCCCCGACTTTGATTGTAAGCGGCATTATTGTGAACAAACGTTGAAACATAGCCTAAACAGTGGTTTTGCTTTGGAATTTAAAAATGTATAACGACTAATTAGATAGCGCTGTTTAGACAAAAGCCTATAGAAGCTTAATATCCCCCAAAATATCCAACATGATGCCAATTGAAGTTGATACGAGCGGCATAAAGTCATCCTTAATTCAGGGATTCCATTCTAAAAAATAATTCAAAAATTAATTTAAAAAAGTATACCACTTACATTAGACTGTTCTATGGTAAAGTGGTCAAAATCAACTTCTGCTGGTAACTGCTTATAGGGAAACCTTAGTCATGTGACTAATGCTGTGAAACAAACTCCTGGTAGTGGTAATGAAAGTATGGAGGTGCACTATATCAGAGGGGGAGATCATTGTACCCACTGTAGGGTGATGTGAGGTGTGGGGTGATACGAGGTGTGAGGTATAGTGTGGGGTGATACGAGGTGTGAGGTATAGTGTAGGGTGATGTGAGGTGTGGGGTGATACGAGGTGTGAGGTATAGTGTAGGGTGATACGAGGTGTGAGGTATAGTGTAGGGTGATACGAGGTGTGAGGTATAGTGTAGGGTGATACGAGGTGTGAGGTATAGTGTGGGGTGATACGAGGTGTGAGGTATAGTGTAGGGTGATGTGAGGTGTGGGGTGATACGAGGTGTGAGGTATAGTGTAGGGTGATGTGAGGTGTGGGGTGATACGAGGTGTGAGGTATAGTGTAGGGTGATGTGAGGTGTGAGGTATAGTGTAGGGTGATACAAGGTGTGAGGTATAGTGTAGGGTGATGTGAGGTGTGAGGTATGGTGTGGGGTGATGTGAGGTGTGAGGTATGGTGTGGGGTGATGTGAGGTGTGAGGTATGGTGTAGGGTGATACAAGGTGTGAGGTATAGTGTAGGGTGATGTGAGGTGTGAGGTATGGTGTGGGGTGATGTGAGGTGTGAGGTATGGTGTGGGGTGATGTGAGGTGTGAGGTATGGTGTTGTGAGGTGTGAGGTATAATGTAGGGTGATGTGAGGTATGGTGTGGGGTGATGTGAGGTGTGGTGTGGGGTGATGTGAGGTGTGAGTTATGGTGTGGGGTGTGAGTTATGGTGTGGGGTGATGTGAGGTGTGAGGTATTGTGTGGGGTGATATGAGGTGTGGTGTGGGGTGATATGAGGTGTGAAGTATTGTGTAGGGTGATACAAGGTGTGAGGTATAGTGTAGGGTGATGAGGTGTGGGGTGTGATGCTATGAGGTATGTGCGATGATGTAAGGGGGTGTGATACAATGGGTGTGATATGGTGTACACATCACGTGCACAGCTGTTCCATTCATGGTGCACTTCTGTGTTGTCTCCAGAATGTTGGACGAGCACTTCGCAGAACAGATGAATGAGATCATCCAGTCCTGTCCCAAGAAGCGACAGACAATGCTGTTTTCAGCTACCATGACAGACCAGGTACGTCACCATGATAACCTGGCCAACCATCTCTTACTTATCAAGATTCCATTTCATGCAACTAGCGTTACTGACATGTGCAACACTTTGGGGGCATGGCTGCTATGTGGCTATGTAATGTTGTGCATGCATGTACATGTAGATGGGATGGCCTGGTTTCCCCACAGTTGCTAGCCATAGTACACAGTGATTGTGTAGATCTGTACAGTACAAAGGGAGCTTATGTAAAGGCGGTGCAACTCAAATGAATATATGAATATGGGATAAAAGTTCAGTAAACTAGACATCCATATTCATGTGTATGATTGCCTTAAGGCACTTGGTAACAAGTCATGTAAGGGCATGTTCCTCAGATTACATGCAGAGCTAATTGTCCAAGTTCATATAAACAATTGGTGTACATGTATTAATGTTTACAATTACCTTCACTTCAGATTTCTGTAATGTACAGGAATGAGCCCATCACGTAAACAAGTGATGTCATTTTGGTTAAAAGTGTAAATCACAGTGCCATGCTGAGGTGCTTTGGGTACTGAAGTGGATCCTTGGGGTCTTGATCGATATGGAATGGGGATTCATACACGACCAATTACCTAAATCAGATCCGCTACCCAAAGGTGATGGATTCAGCCGTGAGGCGGACTTAATTTACAGACCTTGTTCCGGATACTATTGGATTCCATTGGAAACGAAGTCCGCCTCACTGCTGTATCACCACCTTTGGGTGGCAGATCTGATTCAGGTAGCATAAGAATTGGTAATGTATCAAGTGAAGAGATGTTATTTATAGGTTTTAATTAAATTCACAACATTTGTTCCAGACACTCACTTGGTCTTGTGTACAAGATATAATTTGATTAGATCACTCTGATTAGGTGGTTTCCCTACAGTAAACGAATTCATAGTCCGTGGAGAGTAATCAGCAGATTACAAAGACGTTGCTTAAAGAAATCATAGGCCACGTGACCATATCTGTGCAGGCATCAGCTGCCATGCTTGCAGATAGCCCAGGATACTCACAATGAATCATCCAGCTGGAGAGCATTCACCTCTTGCACGTTAAAAAAAAAAAAAAATAGAGCTGAATGGTATTTGGGTTACATTTCACGTTACATATCCTAGCACACACGTTTGTTCTAAGCTTTCACTTGTACTATTGAACAGGTTCAAGACCTTGTGCGTCTAAGCCTAAATCACCCTGTGAGGGTTTTTGTGGACAGTAACACAGACACTGCTGACAACTTGAGCCAAGAGTTTGTGCGAGTCAAGTCCAAGAAGGAGGACGAAAGGGAAGTGATTGTATCAGGTATTCCACATCTCCCCTCCCCCCCTCCCCCCCCAAAAAAAAAGTTGTATGATATGTGATGGCTATGTGGTTCTGTACAGCCCTCTGTTGTCGGACTTTTACTGACCACTGTCTGGTGTTCCTGCCCACAAAGAAGCTAGCCCATCGCATGAGGGTGGTCCTGGGGCTCCTGGGGAGGAAGGCAGCCGAGCTCCATGGGAGCCTCCCCCAGATGCAGGTTTGTTGGCACTAAAGACCTTAGCTGCTGTCAGCGGTCATGGGGGTGATGTGTTTGCTTGTGACCACAGAGGATGGAAGCATTGAAGAAGTTTAAGGATAGCGAAGTCGATTTCCTATTGGCGACTGACCTAGCTGCAAGAGGATTGGACATTGAACGTGTGAAAACTGTATGTTAACCCTGTAGCTGAGTGGGAGTCTTGTTAAGCATTTAAGGTTATTAACTTTACCATTTAAGGTTATTAACTTTACCATGCCGGCTACTGTGAAGCAGTACATACACAGGGTTGGTAGGACTGCTCGTGCAGGGCGTAGTGGAAGGTGAGTAGAGGGGTTGTGCATGTTTGGACTGGTCTGTAACGTGTGTGTGTGTGTGTGTGTGTGTGTGTGTGTGTGTGTGTGTGTGTGTGCTTTGTCAGGTCAATAACCCTTGTTGGAGAGAAAGAGCGCAAGTTGTTGAAAGATGTTGTCAAGTCAGCCAAGTGTCCGGTGAAGAGTAGAGTGATCTCTGCTGGTGAGTAACTACTGTCAGGGCACAGCGATGCCATTAGCTGAGTGGGGTGTGTGTGTATATATGTATCTCAGCCTCACTCAAATAGTTCTTGTATGTGTTCCAGATGTGATAGCGCGGTACCGAGACAAGATCAGAAAGTTAGAGCCGGAAATCCATGAAATAATGAAGACGGAAGAGGAGGAGAAACAGGTGTGTGGATATGGTGCAAGGGGGGGGGGGGGGGGGGGTGCAGTTTGGGTGTGGTCCTCTCAGGAAGTGAAAGGTTGCAGTCATGTCTGCCAATCCACATCCACCCAGCTTCGCATCTCTGAGATGGAAGTGAACAAGGCGTGCAACATGATAGAGCACCAGGGGGAGATCTTCAGCCGCCCCCCCAGGACCTGGATACAGAGGACTGCTGGTACCAAGAGGGCAGCAGGTACAGCCATGGGGGGGGGAGGGGCATTGGGGAACACACAAAATCTTTGGCCTATTGTCAGAGGGAGGAGCCATATCCCAACCCACCACTAAGAAGGCAAAGCGGGAAAAAACTAGGAAGGATGAGCAGGTAGGAGGGTGTGGGTGGGGTGCAGTAATTCAGGGGAGGGGCTTACTTTTCGTAGCCGGAAGAGAGGGCGATGCGGCTGGAGATGGAGTACCAGGCCAGGGCTGCTAAGAGAGAGCGCAAGAGCAAGAAGATGTATGTGGTAGCCCCTTCTAGAAAGGGCCAGCCCAAGAAAGGTGTGTGCTGTG
This sequence comes from Spongilla lacustris, assembly GCA_949361645.1. Taxonomy (NCBI): domain Eukaryota; kingdom Metazoa; phylum Porifera; class Demospongiae; order Spongillida; family Spongillidae; genus Spongilla; species Spongilla lacustris. Next base: position 6,645,114 of record OX442433.1, on the reverse strand, counting down.
AGGGAGGGAGGAGGGGTGATGGGGAGAAGGATTTGAGGGGAACTTTTTGTATTGGATGTTGTCTTGTGGGGTGTTCTCCTCCAGGAAAGCAACAGAAGCGCCCTGTCATTAAGGCTTTTGATAGGGAGCTTACTGATACCACCAACAGAGCCTTGAAAGAGTTCAGAAGGTAGGTGCGAGGGCTGTGTTTGTGTGTGCGTGCGTGCGTGCGTGCGTGTGTGTGTGTGTGTGTGTGTGTGTGTGTGTGTGTGTGTAAGGGGTGTGTTGCAGTTTAGAGGCCTTTGTTATTGTAAGAAGGCCTATGCATAGTTGAATAATAAATATATTTGAGGTGAAACTTGAGGTGACCTCTCTCTGTAGTTCTGCAACCAAAGGACCTATTGGAGGGAAGAAATCTGGTGGAGGCAAGAAATTCACTGGGGGGAGCAAGACTAAAGGAGGGAGAATTTTCACTGGGGGGAAGAAGCCCAGCAATAGTAGTGGGGGAGGAGTGAAGTCTGCTGGGGGGAACAAATCTAGAGGGAAGAAGGGTAGACCAAGGTATTTTGGATGACATGAATAGGAGTTGCACATGTGACTCATTACCTCCATTCAGCCACATGTAAATGGAAGCACCTGAATCACAGCTGTTTGGAGCAGCACAAGATGATTGGACAGCGTTGTTTTGCTGCTGTATTGGGTTGGGGGGTTGGTGTGAACACGGAAAACACACGTGATGCCGCTATTTTTAACATGTTATTGAATTTGTACGTGATTTCCATACACTTTCGTATATGGGATAGTTACTATAGAAACGTTTTAGTAACGTTTTAAAAAACTTAACCATTTTAAAAAAAGAAGAAGAAAAATGTACGCCCTTTTGTATTGGCAGTAACCTTACTACGTAAGCGTGGGGTATTTGTATCTGTTTGCATACACAACGTGATACTAGAGTCACGCCACTACTAGTACACGTAAGACACGCCCACCTCGTACAATTTGGTCTTCGCGTCCTGTAATGAATAAGATGTTCCGTTTGCCATTACTGCCAGTCGTCAGAGGAACAGCATTTCGACTACTTTACTCCCGGACCATGGCAGGAACAACGGGAAGAACGAAGCTGCTTAACGTAGATACGATGAACCCAAACGTGCGGGCGATGGAGTACGCCGTAAGGGGAAAGGTTCCTCTAGAGGCGATGAAGATCAAAAAAGAACTTGAAGAGGTTTGTGCGACTAGATTTAGAATGGCTGCATGATACCTAATTGCAAGTCATTGCAGTTTTCATTTTGGTGGGTGCCGTTAGTTAACTTAATATGATTCGATCGTCAGCCCGAACGTAGTGATTTTGGCCTTGATTTTTACTTACCTCACGACGCATCCACATGTATATGCATACACATGCATACCGCAGGGTTCTACCAGTTATCCCTTCAAGAAGGTTCTCTTTGCCAACATAGGCGATTGCCATGCGATGGGGCAGAAGCCTATAACCTTTGTTCGTCAAGTGTTGGCGGCAGGTGTTCTCCCGGAATTGATAAGTAAAGATTTGTTTCCAAGCGACGTTACCGAGAGAGCTCGAACAGTGCTTGCCAGCACCAGTGGACAGAGCTTAGGTTTGTTATAATCTGAATACGCTACCATCTAAAAGTGTGATGGCCCTGTGGCTTAGTTGGTTATAGCGCCTGTCTAGTAAACAGGAGATCACCGGTTCGAATCCGGTCAGGGCCTTTATTTTTATTTTTTTCTTTCAATAAAATAATAAAATAATTCTTGTCATTGCATCTTTTTTTTTTTCAGGTTCTTACACGGACTCTCGTGGACTATCCGTGGTTAGGAAGCATGTTGCAGAATTTCTCGAGAGGAGAGATGGGTTTCCAGCTGACACAGAATGCATATACCTGATCAACGGAGCCAGTGAAGGTATTAAGCAGGTCATGAAGTTGGCTATTCAACGTGACAAGAAAGTTGGATTCTTGCTGCCCATTCCTCAATATCCACTGTACACTGCCTGCATTGCTGAGAACAATGCTGATGTGGTGAGAGGATGGAGTTAGGGTTAATAGTTCACATCAAGGGGTTAGGTGTACAGGGATAGACTTGGAAACACATCCAGGGACATGCCAGGGGCAGAATTCAAGAGGGGATTTAGAAAATTTTGCATATGTTCAAGGAGTACATGTGATGTAATGGCCATTTTATTACTTACAATATGTTGCCACAAACTAGCTAAACACATGAATTTTAATACTATATTGGTACATGTAGTATTCATCAACATTACAATAAGCCATATATGTCCTTCAAAAGTGGGTGTGTCCAATGCCTGCAGGTTCCTTATTATCTTGATGAAGATCACAATTGGGCTATCAATGTGGAAAACCTTCGGAAGTCAATTGCAGAGGGACGGAAGCACTGTGACCCATCCATGATGATCTGCATTAACCCTGGCAATCCCACCGGTGAGTGTTATGGTAGCAGCTATCGGGGAAGGGGAGGAAGGAAAAACTTTAATCCCTCTCTGTCCCACCTAGGCCAGCTCCTGAATGAAGATAACATTAGACAAATCATCCAGTTCTGCCACGAGGAGCAGGTGGTTCTGCTGGCTGATGAGGTGAGGGCACAAGCATTTACGTGTTGACGTCTGTTAGGGATGGCATGTGCTCCCCACAGGTGTACCAGGAGAATGTGTACAAGGAGGGGGCAAAGTTTGTCTCCTTCCGAAAGGTGTTAAAGTCTATGGGGCCAGCGTACGACAAGTTCCAACTGGTGTCATTCAACTCCATTTCTAAAGGATACCTGGGAGAGTAAGATATGGCTTTATATACTGAGGGAAGGGGGGGGGAGGGGGAGGGGGAGGGGAGGGGGAAGGGTGCACCACAAGTCACATTAATTAACACCTATACCAAATGCTCAACCTCGCAATTTTATATTGTAGGTGTGGCCTCCGAGGGGGATACATGGAGCTGATTGGATTTGACAGCACCATGATGGCCCAGATATATAAGATGTTCTCAGCTGCTCTGTGCTCTACATCTGCTGGACAGGTTGGTGTCGTACCATTAATGGGGAAAGGGGGGATGGGGGGGGGGGGTGTACCTGCCCTGTCCCTTTATCCTCACCCACCTGCAGACTGTGACTGATGTGCTGGTGAACCCACCAAGACCTGGGGAGCCATCACATCACACCTTTCAAGAGGTAGCGTTATGTGTACTTTACAATGCCCATCTGGAGTAAAAGCTGAAAGGGTGTGTGTGTGTGTGTGTGTAAAGATGCAATGTTCCTATGCCACTACTTGCAGTAAAGTGCTGCCATAGTAACATTTACACTTATAAATAGCATAACTCCTCTATACCCATTTTATTAACCCATTTATTAACCCATTTATTAACCCTCTATCTGCATGTGTGTGCATGTACACTGACATGGGTACTCTTGTTGTCCCAGGAGCGTGGGGCAGTTCTCAGTGCCCTCCGCAGGAAGGCCAAACTGGTGACTGAAGGGTTCAATGCTGTACCTGGTGTCCACTGCAACGAGGTACAGGGAGCGATGTACGCATTCCCAAGGATCAACATCCCTGAAGCAGCCAGGGCAGATGCAGAGGCAAGAGAGTCATATATGGGCAGGTGCTACCGTCTCCTAACCCCCCTCTCTTTCTCTCTCTCTCTCTCTCACACACACACACACATACACACACACACACAGGCCAACAATATGCAGTTGGATGAGTACTACTGTTTGATGTTCTTGAGGGAGACAGGTGTGTGTGTTGTGCCTGGAAGTGGGTTTAGACAGATCCCTGGAACATGGCATTTTAGGTACTGTGCAGTCTGCCAAGTGCAAATCACTCACACCCCCTTCCTCCTCATGTGACTGTCACATGACATAGGACCACCATCTTGCCCCCTGAAGAGGACATCAAAGTGTTGCTACAGAAGTTCACTCAGTTTCACACAAGCTTTGTCCAAAGGTACACAAAGTGAAGTGCCCAGGCCCAAACACAGCAAACGAATTTGTCTATGTGTAGTTCTTTTGTTCTTGTGCTGTTTGTAAGAGAGTATTGGAGTGCTGTTACCCTGACCCCTCCCCCATTATCATATATTATATATTATTAATAGTGTGTATTGTTCAGATGTGTCCATTGGCTTTTTGAAGCCTTCAAATGGTCAGGAAGTAGGCACACGTCACACATGTGAGTGATGAAGATAATAGTAGATCGAGTGCCCTGACCCATTTCACAGCAGCTGACTGACATTGTCATCGTGAAATGGTTAATTGGCCATGGCCCGAACTTAGCGTGGTGTAAGGCTGGGTATCAAGCCTGTACATGTACTTCAAGCTGCAATGGGGATTGCAGGCCCAATCATAATGCAATTATCACCTAATGTATTCTGAGGCAGCTAGTGTTAAAATTAGCACCTCCACTAGTGGGAAAAAAGTATTATTCATTGTGGATGTTGGTTACATGTGGTGTTCATCATGCTTATGGTATGATATTGCATCTGGCAGCTGGACCTGCCTTCACTAACATTGATGAAAGGTTAAGGTGGCGCTATGAACATCAACAGTTTTCCTAACTCCACAATGAATAGTACAATGTACTTATTTTCCACTGCTGTGAGGTGCTAATTTTCAACTGGACTGTAAAACCAATGTCTTCATTTATACATTTATTCATGCCTAACTTCGTCACCTGATTGCATACAAAAGTTACAGCCTAACAACGGTGTTCGATTATAAGACCACCCGAATGTACATGCAGTATTAATATACTACTAGTATATATAATATCTCTGGTACATGTAAGACCTAAGAATGGTGCACATGTACCCCGGATTATGATGGGGTGTCTTGTATGTAATCGGACCGCTGTACCCTGATCGACCTTACCCGAGACCTTATCATAGCCTTGTCCCCAGGCCCTTAAACCAGGAAATGGGCCTGGAAGCCTATCACAACAAAAAGCAAACAAGCACTATATGTAGATCTACATGCTTAGATATTTATATCTGCTACAGCCTGTTTGGTTGGGGTGTAGACCAGGATTTTTAAGCCATCGGAGGCATATTAAACGCCAAGGAAACTCTTTGCTTATTCTAGGATATTCATGGCATTATGTGGTAACACTGATAGTCTTGGTGCCCAGACCTTACAGTGTATGCCATGCAAAGTATAACAAGAGGGCTTGACTAATGGAGTGGAACCTAGCAGATTCTGCTCTCTGAGCAGGCAAAGTCTATTCAACTTGAGAATCGTTGTGGACAATCTTGTTCCACAGAGACATAATGGCAGATCTCAGCGGCGAAAGTCCGAGTTTACACTGTAGCCAAAAAAGTGTTTAGCTGTAATCCTGGTCCCGTATCTCTGAAATGATCAACACAAGCCACTTTGGCTGCAGGTCCCAACCACCAGTGGTAGAGAACACAGGAGGCGTGAAGCAACCATGCTCTATTGATACACTATGTGTATTATGCTTTAGGTGTTCACCAGTGCGAGGTTACAGTACAGGCTTGAAGTCTACATTCCCAACCACCAGTGGTAGAGAACACAGGAGGTGTGAAGCAACCATGCTCTATTGATATGCTATGTGTATTATGCTTTAGGTGTTCACCAGTGCGAGGTTACAGTACAGGCTTGAAGTCTACATTCCCAACCACCAGTGGTAGAGAACACAGGAGGTGTGAAGCAACCATGCTCTATTGATATGCTATGTGTATTATGCTTTAGGTGTTCACCAGTGCGAGGTTACAGTACAGGCTTGAAGTCTACATTCCCAACCACCAGTGGTAGAGAACACAGGAGGTGTGAAGCAACCATGCTCTATTGATACGCTATGTGTATTATGCTTTAGGTGTTCACCAGTGCGAGGTTACAGTACAGGCTTGAAGTCTACATTCTGATATTTTTCAGAAAGGAGGGAAGCTGTGATGTCTCTTAGTTCGTTATGTCTTATATAGATGGGAAGCCACCGTGATGGTCAATGGTTAAGGTTTTGCCACAGACACAGTGTGTGGGCAATAGCAGTGGGTTCCATCCATAGCAAAAGTATAAAGTGTCTCTGAAGTCAGACTTGTGGAGAGCAAAGCCGTGAGCCAATAAAGACAACCAGCATTTTGGATTTGTTTGTAAAGGTTGTCAAATGCGGCCCTATCGCTCACCTGGTGATTTTTGCTGGCATTTATAGCAGGGCCTGATTGAAGAATGAAGATTGTCGCTGTATGATTTATGACGAGGTAAATGAGAGGCAAAAAGCAGTTAGTAATAGTAATAGTCTTATCTAGGGGCCAAGTGAAATCACTTAAGTTTGGAATTGTAAAGTATGTCCATTTACTTATGAAACCATGTGTAAAGGCTGCGTGTATTGTGCAGCGTGTGGCTGGGTGATTGCAATATAGTTGAACAGAAACTTTGCAAGAAGTGACAGAACCAAGGCAATTTATTTTGACATCATATCCTTGAAAAGCAGCTAACACTAAGGCTTCGCTATTGTGTGGTTACGTTGTGGCCCTGTGGCTTAGTTGGTTATAGCGCCTGTCTAGTAAACAGGAGATCACCGGTTCGAATCCGGTCAGGGCCTACTCTTGTTTTATTTTTTCATTTCTACATTTTGAAATGTACAATGTAATGTACATCTTGAATTTTTTTTTTTTTTTGTTTGTTTGTTGTGTGTGCCAGTTTATAGTTAGTCTCTATGTGCAATTTCATAAATAGACCACTTACACAATTATGTGGGATGTAAAACAACATGCATTTACCTATAGCTAGCTATTCAATGTGACAAGAGAGTTGGATTTTTGCTGCCCATTCCTCAATATCCACTGTGCACTGCCTGCATTGCTGAGAATAGTGGGAGGACCAAGTCGCATAGGGTTGAGTGATCAGGGGCAGAATTGTTACATGAGGGGCTTGGGGCATGGGACATGGGGATACAGGGATAAGACGATTCCATGATTTAAAAGAGTATGACAATATACTTTGGGTTGATGGATATGGTATGGCTAACACATCAATTACGATTGCACGGGTTTCTTTTTATCTTGATGAAGATCACAATTGGGTTATCAACGTGGAAAATGTTCAGAAGTCAATTGCAGAGGGACAGAAGCACTGTGACCCATCCATGATGATCTGATACCTGGAAGAGTTATGGTAGTAGGTAGTAGCTATTGGGATTTATATTTGGATGTTTTAAAATATTATACACTAAATTTTCCGAAAGTTGTCTCAGTTAGTGCCCATATGAAGCTGTTGGCTATGCCAACTATTAGAGAGCAACTCTAAGACCTGCATGCAGGAAACAACTAATCTTACTGAATAGGTGGGTAGTTTATATTGCTCCCATTTGCAGCCCATCACAAAGGATGCTGTAGAGCGTCTGTGTGTGCGCCTGTGTGCATTGGCCGACAAGAGCAAGGTGAGGAACTCTATGGGAGGATGAGGGTGTGGTATCCACTCTATGGAAGGATGGGGGCATGTTATCCACCCTATTGGAGGATGAGGGTGTGGTATCCACTTTATGGGAGGATGCGAGTGTGTTATCCACCCTATTGGAGGATGAGGGTGTGGTATCCACTTTATGGGAGGATGAGGGTGTGTTATCCACCCTTTTGGAGGATGAGGGTGTGGTATCCACTTTATGGGACGTGGGGGTGTGGCAATTTCCAAAGTTCTGGCCCTGTGGCTTAGTTGGTTATAGCGCCTGTCTAGTAAACAGGAGATCACCGGTTCGAATCCGGTCAGGGCCTATTTTTTATTTTATTTTATTTAGAAATTTGCCAAAATTCTTGAGATGAAAGAATGTATGTTTTTTTTTTTGTGTGTTTGGGTCAGGTTGGTCTACCCATTCCTTGTACACTGCCTGCATTGCTGAGAATAGCAGGAGGGTCAATTGTTACATGGGGATACAAGGATAAGAGAATTTCAAGGTACAATAATATACTTTGGGTTGTTGGATATGGTCTGGCTAACACAATTGCACATATGCCCATCGAGTGGGTGTGTCTAGGTTTCTTATTGTTTTGATGAAGATCACAATTGGATTATCAACGTGGAAAACCTTTGGAAGTCAATTGCAGAGGGATGGAAGCACTGTGACCCATCCGTGATGATCTGCATTGCAATCCTATCGGTGAGTGTTATGGTAGTAGCTATTGGGAAGGAGTGGATTTATTTCTGGATGTTAAAATATTATACATAGAATTTTCCAAATGTTTACTCAGTTCATACACATATGAAGCTGTTGGCTATGTACCATGTTTATTGAATTGCAACTGTTAGAGAGTAACTGTAAGACATGCATGCAGGAAGCTGCTAGTCTTGGTAGGTAGTTATACTGGCTGCATTTGCAGCCCACCACAGGGGATGCTGTGGAGGGAGGATCTGTGTGGGCTGACAAGAGCAAGGTGTTGGGCCTGGCAGATGCTGGAGGCCCTGGTGCTCGTGCTGTCTGCCATGGAAGAGGAGGGCAAGAAGGAGAAGGTAGTAACTTAAAGGCATTAGTTACATGAGGGTGTGGTATCCATTTTATGGGAGGATGGGTGTATGTGGTATCCACTCCACTCTATAGAAGGATGGGGGTGTGGCAACTTCCAAAGTTGTGGCCCTGTGGCTTACATGTAGTTGGTTATAGCGCCTGTCTAGTAAACAGGAGATCACCGGTTCGAATCTGGTCAGGGCCTATAGTTTTTATTTTATTTACAAATTTGTACATCTAATTACATCTAAAGAAATGCTAGTGGGCATGAATAGTGCCGAAATTCTTGGGATGAAAGAATGCATGGTTTTTTTTTTTTTTTTGTTGTTGGTGTGTTCGTGTGTGTCAGGTTGGTCTCTTATGTGCAAATTCCTTATTAAAAACATGACCAGTTACACAATTATGTGGGATGTAGAACAACATGCATCTACTTATAGCTAGCTATTCAACGTGACAAGAGAGTTAGATTCTTGCTGCCCATTCCTTGTACACTGCCTGCATTCCTGAGAATAGTGGGAGGGCCAAGTCACATAGAATGGAGTTGGAGGAGGTTGAGTGATCAAGGGCAGAATTGTTACATGAGGGGCTTGGGGCATGGGACATGGGGATGCAGAAAAACCATGATGTTTTATTTATTTTACAGTAGAATACTAATAATAGCAATTTGAGTATCTATAACGAGACGGTTAGGTATGGTACTGGCAGAGCACTGTCACCTTGCACATATTGCCGTTAGGTCAGTAGAAATGGGAAGTGGAAGGGGATCATCACAGAAGAGCAGGACACGGCCAGCTGATGTTTTCCTTACTGTCACATCACCACTCAATGCCGAAAATTTATCCTAAGTGAATGTGACAGCTGAATGACTACATGGGCAATAGATCTAGGTTGGGTCTGTATCTTCATTGCTCTACAACATTGTGGGTGTTGGGGATCACGTTTAGCTTCTTAGCTGTGTTGTTCCAAATCCATTCTACGCTATGGCAAACTGACCAAGGCTCTCCTAAGGGCCAATACAGAGCTCTGTTAGCAAGGTGTGCAGGCTGTGGTGATGGTCCAGGTGACAATTCTTGGTATACGTTTTTCCCATTTGTGTACTCATGGGGTTTTCATACAGTTTCAGAGCAAAACCTGTGCTTCCAACAGCACTGTGCTTGCATTTTACGGGTTTAGGATTTCTACCTCCCTAGTAAGGGGAGTGGAGGTGGGTCCACCTGTACACGCTTTCCCAGCTGCATGGATCATTTTAACCTTTGGTACTCTCTACATCTGGGGGAATGGGCCCCATAGTAACCAAGAGAATAGGCTGAATAGCATCATTGATTGCAGGCGAATGACAAGAACTACAAGCTGAGTTTTTCTTTACTTTGTCAGCAATTGTGTGCTTTTGATTAACCAGGTCATCCCTCACAATGCCATTTTTAAATGAAAAGGCATGGCAACCAAAATGAGCCAAAGAATGGGACATGATGGGAAGCCCTAACCATCACTACGGCAACTTGAAACTCAGAGGAAGGTAAGCCCAAGGGAAGGTGTGACAGATGCAAATTATCTACATTTTCCCTTTGCTGTGTTTGGCAACCACCTTATCTCTGCTGCTGTAGGAGAAGAGATCATCTAGTTGGATTATTGTGAGATATTGTGTGACTAGTTTTTTTTGTTGCTGATACACCACTTTGCAGATGCCTATGGGAGGATGGGGTGTGATATGATTTTGTACTTCAAAGGGCTTGTGGTGGGAGATGCTCATTATGTAGCCATCTGAGGATGAGGGTGTGGTACCCACTTTATGGGAGGATGAGGATGTGGTATCCACTATATGGGAGGATGAGGGTGTGGTATCCACTATATGGTGGTGGTCATGAAGGACCAACAGTAGGTGAATTATCCGTCTAGAATAAGTCATGTGAATGGCCTGGGTACCTTTAATATTAAGTAAGATATGGGTTTAAACATGGGCGTCCCCAGGGGGGGTAGGGGGGGGGGGGGGCATGGCCCCCCCACCCCTCCGTCCACTTGTAATGATAGTTAAAGCATTCAGTATGAATCAGCTGACAGTGGACACCCCCCCCCCCCCCATCCGTAGTCGTATTCGGGTGTCAAATGGCACCACAATACATCGCTTCTTTTCTTCTCATCCCTCTGTCCCCCCTTTTTCTATTCCTCCTCATCCTTCCCTCTTATCGCTCACCATCTCGTTCCCTCTCACCTCCCTCACTCCCCTTTTCATTCATCCCTACTCTATTCCCATCTTCCATCTCATCCTCCTTCCCACCCTCCCTCCTTGCTTCCCTCTTCTCCTGCCCCCTCATGCACACCAGATGGTCACCAGGTCACTATGAAGGTTCACTAGTTGGATTGAAACATGGACAGATTTGCTGTTGTCATTGCTGACCTTCGAGGGTCCAATAACAGAGGGGTGCACTCTGTTGTGCTATTGCGGTGAGTTTTTGGTGAGACATGGTTTGTGATGTTCAGATTGACACGTAGTACATAGAAGTGGTTTGGCAAGAAGGCACAGCTGCAAAGGCTGACATTGACCTAACCAGGGTGGCAGTTGGTCCTATGATCAGGTGCAATCATTTTTAAAAACATCCCCCTATTCTGCCCTCACTTTGCTCAGGCGGGTACATGTCTCTCATGTGCCTGGCCAATGCTTCTTGTGTGCACACAACTTACAACTACGTATACATGAACTGTTCTGTCATGTGTGTATCCTTGTGCACTGCTGTTCATTCCCGTGCACTGCTGCTTATTATTGTGCATGGTTACTTATTCGTATGCACGGCTGCGCTAAAAAAGTGGCTCAGAATGGACACTTCCAAAAATGTTTTCCTGCTGTTTCATTAATCTGTACTGGAGGTGATCAGGCACAATTATTTGTGGCCAGGACACCTTCTGGGTAAGCTGGCCTATATTGCAGGTCAAATCGAGCCAGGCAGTAGCCTAGACGTAGAGGGAAGTCGTACTTGCCCCGCAGATATCTTGGCCCATACTGGTACTGTAAATTGGCATAATTGGGAGTTTGGCAAACCGGCAGCACTGCATTTCACTATTAAATCATTCTGCTTTGAAAGAAGCGAGTGTAATGGCCGGGTCCGCTGCGTCGGCCGTTGCACTCTGCAAAAACGCCACCATAGATGACAAATGCAATCGTTTGGACTGGGTTTGTATCCTTGGAGACGTATGGTTGCTGCCGGGGAGTAGACTTGCTACACGGATTGCCACTCGAATTACGTGTCCCAAGTCTTCAGCAGTGTCAGGGCATATGGAAAATTAACCGTTGCCCTCACCCCTGGTCATGTCTTGGGCTTTCTGCTGGCTGGCTTTGTGCGCGAATTATTATGAAATAATGGGTCAAGCTGCTATTAAATCGTGGGTCAAGTTGTTATACAATCTGGATCAGGTTGAGGCTGCAGACCACAATCAGATTGTTGTTATCAGTTACTCTGATTCAGATTGTGACCCACCCTTGCCACAGACTGAAGAGTCCCACCAGGTTTGAATCAGATTGGTAACTTCTGGCTGTGTATCTATTAGACAGGTACCGTAATTTATTAATAATGCCAATTCACGTGAGCGATGGACCACGTCTGAGTTCTTTCAGAGTTTCCCCCCTGCTTGAGCATCGTGTTCGGATTGTACCACGGCTGCCCGCAAAGTGTAAGTTTTATCCATAAATGCCGACCTACTATTATGTAGTTACTGCCTTTAAACGAGTGCTGTTTTAGTTTACTCAGTAGAAGCAGAGATAATATTATCTCTGGTAGAAGTCACATTCCAAGCATGCAGTTATACAATGCCTGCCTCTCTTATTGCAGCTAAGCGCTTGTTTCGTTCGAAACCTCTGGTTGCATCGTTCGTTTGAATTAAAAAAAAAAAATGGCACGAGGTGCTACAACTGACCTTTGGATTGAAGTGGCAGGTGTGTGTTACCATGTCTAGGCACGCACACGTTTATCTTTCTTTTAATTATCTATAGGGAAGTCTAAGACCCCTGATGACCGATATGTCGGAAAAGGGATGTGGAAAAGCGGTGTTACCTCCAAGGAAGACGATACCCAAAGCGCCTTGAGGATTGCCACAGTAAGTGTTTTTTTTTTTTTACCTGTGTGACATTGCGGTTTAAAGGGAAGTAATTACCACGTGTGCGTTTAATGACGCACGTGATTAGGATATGTGCAGGGCATTATTTTTTGTATGTGGTTTTTTAAATGTCAACTTTGGCATTTTACGCATTATATCTTAGCATTGCAAGCATGACGGCGTGTAAGCATGTATCTGGTGAATCAATTCAGCCAAGAGTTCAGCTTATTAGTGAGCATTAATGATGTCTGTGACATGTCGTGTGAGGTAGCCATATGACATGGTTCTTTTGCTAAATAAATTAAGCCCTTTACTGTTCATGCCTAGGGCAAAGCCAAGCTAATATTAAGGATTTAACTGGGTAGCTTTTCCACAAGTTACTTAGCTCTGCTACAGCTAGATATTGGGCTGCTCTTAGCCTGAGAGTAAATTTAACCTCTCATGCATTGACCACACCAATGGACCCTCTTATCTGGGAGTACATTAACATCTCAGTCATTGACAACAATGAGTTCATTAACCTCACGTCATCTCACTCATTGACCACACCCATGGGCCCTCTTAGCTGGCACGGCTGTTTCGAGTGGACAAAAGGCTTATAAATAGAACACAGTGACATTATTTACGGTTCAAGTAAAACATGGCTAGCCGTCATCTCATTAAAAGTTCACCGATCAAAAATGCAAAACGAGTAGCTGTAATGCACATCTTGAAACTATTTCCAACTAGTAAAACTAGTTTGGTTTTTATTTTCACTTAAACGCATGTCCCAACGCGTAGCGTGATTGTACACTTTGCCACGCGCATATTGTACTCTCCAAATGGCGCGAAAAATGCCATTCAGTCTGACCTTCGTATCTTTTTTTCCGCCCTTATAAGTGGTACAAAAAGACGCAAAAGTGGAACGATCAACCTTTTTCACGTAAGAATATGCGTTTTACTCGTGGTGCCGCAGTTCCTGTGACTCGCAGAAATACATAATAACACACCATCCGCTTCATGAATAATGCGCACCACCTCATAAATAGCCATAGAATCCTACCACAAATGCCGATTGGTGGTGCAAACTTCAAAGAGGAGTCAAAGCCAAGGGGAAACCAACAAAGCAAGAGCCTACATACCAGTGCAGGGCCTACATACCAGCAGTACAGAGCCTACATACCAGTGCAGAGCCTACAGTGATAGTCTATAGCTATTGGTTGCATTTAACATCAGTGTCTCAACCAGACCAGGAGGAGATCCACCCACAATTGTTCTGCACATTGTGCAATGCAGGTGGTATAAAAGAACCAATACAAGTGCCAATTGCAGCCATAAAACTGGTACAGGATTCATAAGTACATGTGCAAAACATGATGTTATATTGTAGGTATGTAAACCATTTTACAAGCCATGATGTACCATTTCAAGCTAAGTAATATGATTGCAGGCTGCCTCAAAGTCAGTAGCTATGGTATGCACACCAAAAGGCATAATGGCTGTGATAGGTGCACTTGCTCCACCTGCTATTATCACCACAGTACCTATGCCTTCTGTGTTAACAAAATAGATATTGTCAATGGTAGACGCAGTTATGTGTCCAATTTATTTGGACTGCTACAACAACCAATACAGCTACCATGCCATGCCTATGTTTGTGGCTGGTGTCTTAAGGAGTGGATTTGTGTCACTGTACGACTGAAGTGCCCCTGCTGCTACTCAGTCACCAGTCTTCAGCTAGCCGAGCTCAAAAACAGCATGTTCAGTTGCTTTGTGACATAGTGATGCATTGTGGGACAGATGTTGTCGCCAGCTTACAGCACACCCCATTACGGTCAGCACAACAAGCCACAGTTAATGATAGCAGCACAAGTTGTACATGAATGTCTTCAAAACAGCAGTACACAACTACCTACAGGAGGAGCAGTAAGTACATACATGCAATGTTACTGTATCAAACTAACACATGGTCTTTTTTTTCCAGTATGTGGATAACACAGCCACGAGCAGCCATCAGCCAGCTCAGTAAATGCAGCAGGAAGCGTTGGGCTAATGAAATGAGTAGCACTAGGTGCAGAGAGCTCCACTGTCATATTTGAGACTGAACTGAAATCCTTGGACAGAACGGAGGAGCTTTTGCTGAACTCTGCAGGGATCACCAAAGGCATAGGGCTGGCAGTCAAGGCTGATTTGGGGTTGCCATAGAATGCTGAGAAGGTATTAACTCAGTGCATATACAATAACACTGATCATGCTATTATTGGCCCCTCTCACAACCCTTTGTGATGCAATTGGTGCTCCTTTATGCAACTGCATATATGGATGGATTTGGATTTCACAGGCCACTTACTATTGCAGGTGGTTGAAGGAGGCAGGAGTTAGCCTTGGTACAGCAGGTTCTTTCAAATCACTAGTCGGTAATAACTTGGAGGTAGAGTTGACTCCATTTTCAGTTTGCTGTTTCTGGAGGGGGAGAAGAGATCAAGGGTGGATTGGATTCGTTCCCACCATGCAAAGCCAGATGTGGGTTGATGACCAAGTCCATGCACTCCCAGTTCAACCTTGCAGCTACGTATAAAACCACCCCCAATCCATTAGACAGGCTTACGTGCATTGTGAAGGAACACTACTTAAAGGTCTTTCCTCAAATTCAGAGTGCAACACTTCCTACTTAAGCTTACGTATACGTAGATGCAATGTGCGCAATAACAGTAATACCATATTTATTCTCATGTGTCTTCACTAGACAGCACAGCCTAATGGAGTCAAGAGTGTTGGATGGTTGGCTAAAGAGTTAAAATGGCATCGCGATTCAAGTAAGCCAGGTTAAGCTAGGTAGGAGAGGTCAATGGCATCAAACATCGCGGAAATATTGCAATATTCAAAACGCATACTGCATGAGCTTGGAATCGCGGCACCACGAGTTTTATTGAAAATCTAACAGCCAAAACTATCTCAGTTATATTATAAAAGTTTCAGGGTACTTCATAAGGGCGGAAAAAGTACCAGAGCAATCTGTATCACCTGACCTCAAATAATACACACAGAATTCGCGAGCGTATAACATAGTATCGACAGAATATAAGCGGCATTAACTCACATTGTTCAGAGCGCCAGACAATATAGAAGTAGGATCCGAAGTCAAAAGAAGAGTTCAAAACAGTCCTCGTGGTAAAAGGGAGCATCTTTAAGCCCATGTTGGTTGCTAAGGTCGTAATTAGATCCGTTGCTATGAAAAAATTTCGTATAGTGGGGCGTAGCCTTTTTGTCACAGGTTCAATGGGAATGAAACAGCCGTGCTGGAGAGTTCATTTACCCCACATCATCTCACTCGTTGACCACACCCATGGGCCCTCTTAGCTGGAGTTCATTAACCCCACGTCATCTCACTCATTGACCACACCCATGGGCCCACTTAGCCGGAGAGTTCATTAACCCCCCATCATCTCACTCATTGACCACACCCATGGGCCCTCTTAGCCGGAGAGTTCATTAACCCCACATCATCTCACTCATTGACCACACCCATCGGCCCTCTTAGCTGGAGAGTTCATTAACCCCACATCATCTCACTCATTGACCACACCCATGGACCCTCTTAGCTGGAGAGTTCATTAACCCGACATCATCTCATCTATTGACCACACCCATGGGCCCTCTTAGCTGGAGAGTTCATTTACCCACATCATCTCACTCATTGACCACACCCATGGGCCCTCTTAGCTGGAGAGTTCATTTACCCCACATCATCTCACTCATTGACCACACCCATGGGCCCTCTTAGCCGGAGAGTTCATTAACCCCACATCATCTCACTCATTGACCACACCCATGGGCCCTCTTAGCCGGAGAGTTCATTAACCCCATAACTTCTCACCCATTGACCACACCCATGGGCCCTCTTTGCCGGAGAGTTCATTAACCCCACATCATCTCACCCATTGACGACACCCATCGGCCCTCTTAGCTGGAGAGTTCATTAACCCCACATCTCACTCATTGACCACACCCATGGGCCCTCTTAGCTGGAGAGTTCATTAACCCCACATCATCTCACTCATTGAACACACCCATGGGCCCTCTTAGCTGGAGTTCATTAACCCCACGTCATCTCACTCATTGAGCACACCCATGGGCCCTCTTAGCTGGAGAGTTCATTAACCCCACATCATCTCACTCATTGACCACACCCATGGGCCCTCTTAGCTGGAGAGTTCTTAACCCCACATCATCTCACTCATTGACCACACCCATGGGCTCACCAACTAAGTCAATCCATGGGAATTTTTACCACCCTGACTGAATACATCACCCTCTCATATTCTCATATAATGTTCTCCCCTTAGTGAAATTGCCTATGATCTCTCATTTAAATAATATGACTTCCTGAATAATGAATTTAATCTGTGACCTTTGGCATTTCAAAAGAGTATAGTTTGAACCTTGACTTGTATAGAATAGGGCTGTTTTGCACATAACAAAGTAGTTGCACTCATAAGGAGTAAAATTAATTTAAATTACCATACAGGGGTTAATGTGATAATTTTAAAGATAACAACCTTCGTTTTCATACTTTTTTTTTACTGATAGCTGCTAATATCCCCAAGGCTCTATGCTTGACAGCTTGATGGAGAAATGAACCACTAGACTACCAGTCGAAAGACCAGTAGTCATTTTTACTTCAACTCAGTGGTATTACAGTCTAGTGGTTCATTTCTCCATCAAGCATAGAGCCTTGGGGATATTAGCAGCTATTAGTAAAAAAAAAGGTATGAAATGGAGGTTGTTATTTTTTGCAGCCTTAAAATCACCTATATGATAATTAAATTACTTTTACTCCTTATGAGTACAACTACATAATAGCCTTGCACAAGCAGCCCTAACTTATACAAGTCAAGGTTCAAACAACTGTTTTGAAATGCCAAAGTTCATCTAAACGAGACATCGTAGGGTATGCAAATGTATAGCAATTTCACTCATATCTTAAGGGAGTGCATTATATGAGAGTATTATGAGAGGGTTATGTATTAGGGGTGTTAAAAATTCCCATGGATCGACCCATATGCTCTTCGATACTTGTATGTTAGGTGTATTGTTAATACATTTGTAGGGTGGCTACAGTACAAGACTTAACTCCAGAGATTACCAGGATGTGCTTGTTCATGTGGATGAACTGCTTGAGAGGTCAGTGACACGCTACGTGTGTGTGTGTACTTTTGTAAATGCCTTGAACATCTGTTTGTTGCCTGATTCATCGAGAGGTAAATGCCTTGAGATGGATTAGCATCTGTTTGTAGCCTGATCCATCGAGAGGTAAATGCCTTGAAATGGGTTAGCATATGCTTGTAGCCTGATCCATCGAGAGGTCAATGCCTTGAAATGGATTAGCATCTGTTTGTACACTGATCCATCGAGAGGTTAATGCCTTGAAATGGATTGGCATCTGTTTGTACACTGATCCATCGAGAGGTAAATGCCTTGAAATGGATTACTATGTGTTGCCTGATCCATCGAGAGGTTAATGCCTTGAAGTGGATTAGCATCTGTTTGTACACTGATCCATCGAGAGGTAAATGCCTTGATGTGGATTATTAGCTGTTTTGTGTAACGCATTTGTTTTGTTGCTTGGATTAGCAGGTATTTTGGGTAATTTGTCTTGTTGCCTCCAAGCATAGGTAAATACCTTGAAGTGGACTGGGCAGGACTGCAAGAGCACTGACGTCAAATGGAGTGCAGTGATCGGTGTGCGGTGAAGACAGGTATGCATGCACATTGTGTGTGTGTGATGGTCATGTGATATTTAAAAAGCTCATGGAGGCATGTGTCCCCTTCCCATTCAACAATAATCTGTTCCAACTAATGCCCTTCAATGGCCATATTCCTACTGAGTTGTTGCATATATGTATACATGTACATGTAGCTGGTCACATTGTATTGGTGGTATTGGATTTGAAGGTAATGTTCAGTGATGTCTAAAAATGTAATAGACCTACACATATAGTAAATATAGGACTATAGCATTTTCCTAATGTTTTACCTCCTTTTACACCATGTACCTACTCACGGACTTTGCACATCTCATGTCCCTACTCCAAACCTACTCAATGTGCCTCTCCAAGGTGGTGGATGGGCTGTGATTTTTTACAGTGGAAGGCTGACCTAAGGTTTGTTTCTATGACAATGTATTTGTGTACAGTTGTGTGGGGCTATTTTGGTTAGTCTTTGGACGACAATCTTCGTTTTCTGGTTATGTTTTAAAAAATATATTACTTGGATGCACATTAATTAATCTAAATTGTCTCAATTCTTGTTTTGCCCCTTAGGGCGCAAAGCTGAGCCTTCCAAAGCATTATTTGGAGGATCGTAGTAGGCCTTTGTGTGTTAGTTGTAACAGATATGTAGTGTTTGTGAGTTGTTTAAACAATGTAAAGGCTTCGAGTTTGCTATACCTATCAGCCTATGTAGTAGAATATCTATGATTTTGCTATGCAGCCCATGGAGTGTTATGTGCCGAGTTCTACTCTCAGTAGAACAGCGTGCATAACGTTTTAGCCGCTATTTGGACTGTCTTCTTGCCTCTTTCTGTGCCGTCTTCCGACTTTCTATACTGGTGAAATACAGGTTTGAGCTTAGGCTCACATGAGCAATGTGTCCCTTGATGCCACAGGCCGGCCCTACAGATCAATGCCATCCACCAGAACGCGTCATATGAGTGTGTCCTCACCAACACTAACATGAATATTTCAATCCAAGGACTTGTTGGTAGATTTTCTTGGTACCAACACACCACATTTGTATAAGCTCATGTGTTTGACCCCAGCCATGCCGAGCAATTCTTCATCATCAGGAATGGCTGTAACAAACTTCTTCTAGTGAGACAATCTTGGACAATTATGCTCGTATTTCAATTATCCTTTTCTTTTTACAACATGTGCAATTACGATACATGACATAATATTATGTAATAATATCATATTCAAGTAGAATCATCCAATCCTTGATTGTTTGCTTGGCGATTCTAGCTGCAGCTCTCTCTGGACGTGAGCTCTTTGGATCTGGTTCCTGTAGGTCTGGTTGACTCAACACATCCTTTTCTGTAGTGCCAGTAACCTCACTCCATAGCATTGACTCCTGTGGGTCGAGTGTCAACACATCCTTGTCTGTAGCACCAGTGACTTCAAGAGGAAAAAGATGCTGAATCAGTCTATTCAGTATGGTTGAAGTATTCCCCGATCTCACACGGACGCAAGCTCCTCTAACAAGACCATCATCTCCTGATTTCAAACTCTCTATTCTTCCCATCTTCCAAAATGCTCTGGGGTGTTCTTCATCAAACACCATTACAATATCAACAGGTCTCGAAGCTGTGCCTGCCCTTGAGGCGAATCGATGTGTTTCCCTCAACTCAAGGATGTACTCGTGTTTCCAGAAACGATTCAGTATCGTGTTGAGGTGCTTCATTTGTCGTGTCAATGTGACAGGGTCTGTAGTTCCTATATAGTCAGGATCCTCTTCTGAATTAGAAAAATCTGGCAAGTTGATCAATTGGTAGCCAGTTAATAGGTGAAAAGGTGTTAACGGTTCTGCATAATCTTCAGTCGAGACAAACGTTAGTGGTCTTGAGTTCAACACAGCTTCTTGGGCGTCCCCAGGGGGGGGGCAGGGGGGGCCATGGCCCCCCCCCCCCCCCTTCCGGATTCAATGGCGCCCCCCCCCACCCCTTATTCAACCTATAGTATTACTACGTACTTGCGATGGCATCGAAGCGAATTGCCACGCGAAGTGCAGAGGCAACAACAGGCTACTATTGTTACGTCTTGTAGTGCGATCTAATGTGAATTAACCAGCAAAATTGGTGGTCATTAATATTATGAATATCCTGCGTACCAGTGCACGGACACGAAACAATAGTGCCGCGCTGGAAAGGGAGAAGGGGGTTCCGGAGGCCAATTATAAGAATGAATACGCATTTGGAAAAGATCTGCGCGTTGAACATATAGAAGCTGAGCTATTAATCGCTATCGTTTTTGAAGCTACGAGTTTAATACGGGGGGGTACATATGAAAGTAAGGAGATCTTAAAATATATAGTAATCATTTATTTTGCTAGCATTAAAAATCCCAGCATTCACCTACCAGCTACCAAAACTGTAGTAACCTTTTTCTTACATATTTGCACGGTACTGCTTTAAATATTTAATCTTAAAAGGCCTCGCTTTTCTTGCGTAGTTTTTGGAGTCTTTCAACGCAAAAAAAAAACTGGGGGCGCCCCTGAGCTTCCACCTCCACTAGGTGCTCACCTGATAACTGATCATCCCAGTTCAGCTCCTTGACACACAGGTCTTGAAACATCAATTTAAATCGCACAGTTATGGGTGAGAGAATCCTGAGAGGGTCATAAAACCTAGATGCTATGCCAACAATTTTACGCTTTGTAGGCTCCATCTCTGTGGCTAACTTGCAGATGTGGTGAATATCGAACACCAGAGTGTCATCTGCGGGGTTCCAACGCACATCTAAGACCTTGAACCCTTCAAGGTTAACCTAGATGCTATGCCAACAATTTTACGCTTTGTAGGCTCCATCTCTGTGGCTAACTTGCAGATGTGGCGAATATCGAACACCAGAGTGTCATCTACGGGGTTCCAACGCACACCTAAGACCTTGAACCCTTCAAGGTTGCCTTGACCATCACCAAGTGTGTGCTTCACATAGGATTCATCTTCCAAGGTAGCGCAGGTTGGCTTTTGGGTCACTGAACTGCACTCCAGACAATCAATCCTTTCTTGCAAGTTAGAACAGTTAGTTACAAACTTGCGCAAATTGAATCCATCTTCCATCAACCACTGCTTTGATTTGGTGTACAATTCAAAGGCTTTGTCTTCATTACCAGCACCAAAGGTGACGTCATCTACATAGATAGACCGTTCAAACTTGTCTACAAAGGTGGGATCCACAGCTCTATACTTTTCAATGTGGTGCTTAATGGTGGCATTCAATAGAAACGGGCTTGAAGATACACCAAATGTCACTCTAATGAAGCGTAAGACTTGAAGTTCAGGGAGATTGTTGGTGATTTTGCCAAACCACAAGAATCGTAATACATCCCTATCTTCCTCTGTAATAGAAACCATCAAAAAGGCCTTCTTAATGTCCGCTACAAGAGCGACCTTGTGAACTCTAAATCTCAGCACGATGTTAATGATGCTTTGCCTGAATGCAGGCCCTGCGTACAGGCAGTCATTCAAGGAAGGTCCATTTGTCTTTTGAAGCATCATAAACAATTCTCAGCTTGGTGGTTTGTTTATCATTCCGGAAGACAGCATGGTGAGGGATGTAGTGCACCTTCTCTGTGGTTGAATTCCATGGGTTGTCTACAACTTCAACAATTCCCTTCTCTAGCTGTTCTTTGATTATGGCATCATATTCCTTGAGGATTTTTGGTTCTTGCCAAAGACGCCTCAGTAGCCCATATAACCTCCTTTGGCTGAGGTCAAGTGTCTGGCAAAGTTGGGTGAGAATCCTTCCAGAGCAAACGGACGCAGTATCTACCAGCTTGAAAGTTTATGGTATAAACGTGCCATAAACCAAAGATTCACTCTTTCTGATGCCCAATGTCTCAAGATCCCAAAATTCCTTTAACCTCTGGTCCAGATTGCAGTCGTTACATTGAAGTGTCAATGCTTCAACTTTCAGGGCATGAGCAGAAATAAGGTTGAGGGTAGCATCAGAATCTGAGATGTTGGGCGCAGGTCCAGACAAAACCCATCCTAGGACAGTGTGAATCGCTGTAGGACCTGTTGTTCCATGGGTCACCTTTCCCGTTACCAGCTTCCAATAATGATTGGCTCCAATTAGAATGGTTATTTCAAGGCTTCCATTAACACAGCCATGATCCGCTAATTCCAGGTTAGACAAATGCCTAAATCGCTCCTTGACAAGTGCTAAAGGTTGGCAGGATACGTAAAAGTACCCTCTTCGACTAAGACACACAATGCACAGTCAAAATCATTTGCAAGAGAATTTTTTCCGTTTAGGATGGCGTAGAAACTGTCCCACAAAGTTACGCTTGGTAAGACGATTTTGGGGGTCAAAAATCGATATAGCGGACGTGATAGCCACGATCGCTTAATAAAAACCACACAGTCGACTACAACTGACTATGTACAATCACATTTTGTAAAGTTTAAGCAGAATACCCACTGCGTTTATGAACGGTAGTCCCACAAATACGTACACACGCAAGAAAAGTACGGTACGAGGACTTGTTCGTAAATAAATAACTATCTTTACTTTTAAGACAAGTATCTTTGCGCATTTGCTGATATCGAAACACAGCAAACTTACCGAGGCTGATGCACAAAAGCAGATTTTCTCTCGTTGCCTCAAGAAATCCACCCCTTCCAACACATTCAGAGGTGTGAATTGCACTATTGAGCATTGCCCGCGCACGCAAGTATAGGAGTCTATGGGGCACGTGATTCATTTCCAATCCCTCTATATATGATCTCTGGGTATATCCTCCCCATCCAACCATACTCGTCCTCCCGGGCCTGACGGTAGGTAACACGCATCCTCCCCCCTGGCGGCAGGTAATGGACTGGGGCCATCACTGTGGGCGTGGCTAGCTGTGGCCTACACTCCCTCAGTCGTGACAACTGTATGGTCTGGGGCCTTCACCGTGGCATTGACGTCTACACTCCCTTATACCCGTACTCCCCTCTCCCTTTGTGTTCTTTTTGTCGTCCCTGACGACCAGATCGCTCCGTCTGCACCACTCACCCGCTGCTCAATCTTCACGTGAGTAGGATCACTCTGTCCACACCTCACCATCCTTTCTAGATGAGCTCTTGGCTATCTACATTATCTTTCCAGAGTTGTTTGAGCCTTTGGTTAATTTCCTGTATACTGTCATTATATGTGAGGACTAGGACTGGGGTTTTCCCTGTAGCTTATTCCCCTTTCCTTTATTTTTTGGATTATCTATCTATTTGACAATCTCTACCATTATGCTTACCACCACAGCAGTAACGTGGGTTCTGTGACCTTGCATGCACATCTGAGGTCTTCTGTAAAGCGTTCATAGCCACTGGGCCTGAGTGTGTTGGATGCCTGCAGTACCCTTCACCACCAGTTCTGCAGTCTGTACTAACTTTAAGGCCTCGTCAGGGTTCGGCCAATGACCTGCGCTGTTCTCTTCGGTTATTCGAGAGTCTTCATAACTTTGCTACAAAACTGAGACAGCGAGCCTCCTTTCTTCTGTCAGATATGTCAATGACTCTACCAGGGAGAATGGTATGCTATTGGTCAAGCATGAAGGCCCCAAGATGGTGCTGGATTGGTTGTTGTCATGGTTACCTATGTGTATGCTCCTGAGATAAAGAAGTACAAAAGAAAGTTGAATGGTGAGATCCTGCATAGAGCCCTGTGGGGGGGGGGGGGGGGGGGGGGGGGGGGAGAACAGATGATGGACTACAGGAGTGGTATGCCAAGGTGTGTTTTGGCATGTGTGTGTAGCCTTTTGTGCTCTTCAGGGTGAGTGTGGGAATGGATGTACTGGACTGTTTGTAAAGTGGTGTTCATACTGTCTTGTTAGTCTGTTTGGATATACCTAGGTGACTGTCAAAATGTGGTTTGAATATGGCTCTTCCTCCCCTCCTGCCCCCACTATCTTCCCCCCTGTCTGGATTAGCTCCTCCCTTCCTCCCCTCCTGTGCCCACTATCCCATCCCCTCCTGTGCCCACTATCCCCTCCCCTCCTGTGCCCACTATCCTCTCCCCTCCTGTGCCCACTATCCCCTCCCCTCCTCCCCTCCTGTCTGCATTAGCTCCTCCCCTTATTACTCCTATATGTACATCTCTCCATCAGGCGTGCAGTGTTTTCACATCAATTCTCAAAAGATCTCTCAGGCTGAGGTGTTTTAAAGTGGCTGAATGCATGGTGATTGCAAGAACACAGTTCGTGTACCCGGCATGGCTGAGGAACAAGATTGTCAAAGGGGATGATGTGAGTGTGATGGGATGATGTGAGTATGCTGGGATGATGTGAGTGCTGAGATGATGTGAGTGTGTTGGGATGATGTGAGTGTGCTGGGATGATGTGAGTGTGCTGGGATGATGTGAGTGCTGGGATGATGTGAGTGCGCTGGGATGATGTGTGTACTGGGATGGTGTGTGTACTGGGATGGTGTGGATGTGTGCTGGTGCTGGAATGATGTAAGTTTGTGCTGTGTGTGCTGGGATGATGTGAGTGCTGGGATAAAGGCCTTGCAAAGTTTCACATTCCACTATCACCTCCACCCACCCACCCACCCACCCCACACTGCAGTTGGATGGCCAACATACACGAAATGGCTTTATAGCTGTTGGTGACATGGAAAGGTGCCCATTAAGAAGTTGACATTGATGCCATCATGATACCTCGTGGTCTGTTGAATGTTTGGCCCATCAGTTCAGCAAGAATAAGAATCAAGATCCGTGTTGCTTAGGCACAGAAACCATTCATGACCTTCAAGGTAACTACTGATATAATCCTCTCCTCCTTTGGGTACTCTCCAAATGATGCACACCCCTATCCTTTCAAACAAATTTTCTGATCATGATCTACCCAGGGCCGGAGAGAGTCATAGTTAGGCCCGGGGTAACAGAGAGTTTGAGGCCCCTAGAAATGCATATATGGTCCCCTCGCATTTGGATTAATACAGGGGGAGGGGGGACATTTGCTGGGCTATAGCTATTGGTTAGAGATTGGCTGTAGCCATTTGCTGTGTATGTGATTGGATGAGGTTATGTAATTAATTGCTTCAATTTACATCTGTAGGGTCCATGCCATCATCACTCTTCCAAAGGCCAGCACTGTAGTTATGCAGTAAGATGCCCTTCCTTCCCCTCTAAGGGGCTCCTTCCCTCCTTCCTGTCCTCCTCTACCTTCCCATCCTTATCTACTTCACAAGAATATACCGTTTCATCTCCAATGAAAGTGTTTCCATGGATACCAGACTTCGGTGGAGAAAAATGCCATTATTTGTTGGTACGTATATCCCATTCCTTCCTCACCCTCTCCTCCCTCCCCTCCCCATTCCTACCTATCCTTCTGTAACCATATTATCAGTCCTATCCATCACATGCCTTTAGCTCTAATTGGAGACACCCATGCGATGGGCAGAGGATCTAAGGCCATTCATTGAGATCTGATCTGCAGTGGAGAGTGGTCAGTTGGATGGTGTGTTAATTTAAGCAGTGTGAACAAAATGATATACATTGCAGCCATCACCATGGATATGACATGGTGCCCAATTATCTTTGCTTCAAACATGGAACAATCAAGTCCCTGAACAGAAGAGTGGTTCCTCACAGAAACAGACCTTAATTTCGTGTGCTTTTATTTGTTAATTAAAACAAGAGGGGGGCGGGACAGGGGGAGGGAGGCACCATCTCTATAATGAGCATGAGACAAGGAAGGCATCGTCAGGATGCATCGCAGACAACTGCAGAGGCGTAGGAAGGGCTTATAAAGTATAGCGGCTTAGGTTACGTAGTAGAAATGGGAGGGGCACAGAGAGGGTGGGTGCGGGAGGGGGCCATACAAGGGGTGGGTGCGGAAGGGGCCATACTAGGGGGTATGGGGGAGCGCTGTAATCTCCCCCATGGGGGTCTGGAGCTCCGCCCCAGAAGCTGTACTAGTTGTGCAACTTTTATGTTCATAAGCCATACAAAATTTGATCATTTTCCATGAACGCTAGCTATACACTGTAGACTTGAATCTTTTATGAAAGAATGCAATTATGTGATCAAAGTGCTATATTTCAATGGGTTTACAGAAATGTTCTAAAATTAGCTTCGCTGCGACTATTTCAATCAAACTGAGTGGATCTGTATAAAATGGTTGTAAACATGCCGAAACAAAAATGCTCGTAGTTAGTGAGGATTAGTGGCAGGTAAGCTCTCTGGTGCAACACACAGGCTGCACAGTCAAGTAATAACCTGGTGCAATCTGGCAATGGGCTACTCCATTATTGATTTAATCGTCCCTAAGGATGACAATGATTTAGCCTTACTCCACCTCACTTTAAGACATGTCAAGCTTAAGGGTGATGGTTTAAATATGAACAGCTATTGGAGAGTAGAGTATCAAAATCGAATCTGCCGTCGGTTTGAAAGCAGTTTCGATAGACTTGCCTTCTATAAATGTATTCTCAAAGCCTGCAGCTAGAATCTATGCCTTCGCATCTACTTCAGTCAAGGAAAAAGTGTTGTGCTCACCTGATGCCATGTGGTCCTAGTCTGGGCACTACTGATGGTTGTACTATATGTACGTAGCCTGATTCCCACAGCTAAACACTTTCATATGCATTGAAGACCAGGTAAGATGTATATTTTTTACGGAGGCATGCATGTTGGCATGGGGATTGTTTGTTACTGCTTTGACCAGTTATGCACCTGCAAGCATACAATAAAGGAAGGCTTTGAGAAAGCTCGGTCACACAATAGAAAGTGTCTTCATGTCACAATAGACAGTCGGGTCGCTAGACTAATGTGATCCTCTCCAGATTTTCATTTGATACCTCGCAGACCCAAAAACAATATACTAGTACATGTAACCTTAAATTAACACCGGATCCACGAGTATCGAATATTTTTCTTGTTGAACCCGACTTTCTTAAAATTAGTCGGAAGGCCCGGCCTGGAAAAGCATATATATGCTACGACAGTTTAACTATCGCCTGTACGTTTGGCGTTGTCGTCTGCCTTATATCTATCTTGGACACTTCCCTGTATGCTTTCAAAGTGACGCGATTTTATGTTTTTCGGTCACGAAGCGTTGCGGAGGGCACTTCTTTTCCTAGGCAATGAAGAGCCAAATTAGCGCTTACGTATAGGTATATATGGCAATTAGTACTGTTCCGACTAACTTTCCAAAAAGTGAGTTCGACAAAATAGGCGGTAGGCCTGCTAATAAATGGGTGCATAGTCTCGTACCCAGACCCTAGTACGTCACAGCTGTGAATGGATTACATTCCTGATGACAGAATAGTCTTCCTGTGCTTCCCCAAGAAACTGCGTTGTCAGACCCTTCGTAGATGGTCGAACACGAAAGGCAGCTAGGCATAGCACAACGTTTTCCCGTACCCCGTTAGCAAAATAACGAAACAGTCATGGCCTCGAGCAAAGTTGTGAATAGCCTCATAGGTGCTTTGTCGAATCTGATAGAAGAATACGATAGCGCAAAATGCGTACATTCGGGCAAACTTATCGCCATATTTATAGCCCTTTTAGGGGGAGTTGTATCGGTTAGTTGTTAAAAATATTGTATGCCCTCAAAATTCTGTATCTTGGGTTCCGTGATGGTGCTATTAATTCGATGAAGTGACGCCTCGCGCCTCTTGAGAAGAAAGTAAGTTGAACTCCACATTTCAAGTTTTTGACATCGCCATGAACTAACCGACAAAACTTCCCTGGTTAAGCTTGTATGTCGATTCCAACATTTTTTCCAGATAGCTACACCAATTCTACGTACGGTAGGCAGGCACCATTCGCCGGTAACCAAGCTCTAGTTTCGTACCCAGACCCTGATTACCACAGCTGCGGATGGATTACATCACCGCTACGTGGTAGAGGGCTGGTCAAATGCCTCGTTCTGAGTCCGCCAGATTTTAGGTGTACAATCAGAATGCAGAGCACACGTGACGTCACATATACGAGTGCTATATGTTAATAAGTCACATGGTTAAGTAATTGTTGGGGCGGTACTGTAGCTATGTAACAGTGTTTCTCACTTTAAACAAAGGTCCTATAAGTTTGTGGCAAGCTAAACGAAGGACAGGAGAGTGAGTTTTTTAAAGGCGGAGCTTCGCCGCCATACTGACACTGTCTCAAAGCAAAAAGCTACAAATTCAACGCGGCAGTGAGGGAAACAGCTAGCGCTGGCAGCACGGGAGAAGCGTCACGGGCATGGCTTTCCAATTCCCTTAAGTCCAGCGCGTGCGCTTCAACAAACAGTTTGTAGCTTAGTATGGCGGCGTAGATAGCTCAGCCTTTTTACTCACTCTTCGGATACTCGTGTGGTTCGTTTCTCTTGTCACACAACCTGATAGGACCTTTGTTAAAGCGAAATACTCAGTGCCGTGTCTCTACCGGTTAGTTAACCATGTAATTTATTAACATATTGCACTACCTATATGACGTCACGGGTGCTCTGTATTTGCGTACGTAGAACGACTTTTGTTAGGCATTTGACCAGACCCTCTACCACGTAGCGGTGATGCAACCATCCGCAGCTGTGGTAATCAGGGTCTGGGTACGAGACTAACCAAGCTCTGGGTTTAGTCGTGAAAAAAATTCTAAACGGGTGATCCATTTTACTAATGCCATAAAGACATAAAAATAGTACGACGGATTTGTACTATGAAGGCTATTGATTACCGTTTTTGTTTAGCTGGGTTATGGTGGGGGAGTTGTGATCACTCTTTCTTTCCTTTTCACATTGTTTAGAAGGAAAACTGGGCCAGTAGGTCTGATCCGCTACCCGTAACTTCATTGATGAGTGACGCGGTCTGAGTACGAGGAGCATCGAGGAGTCGGCGAGTGAAGCAGTGTTAATTGAGTCCGTTTCCAATCCTTCTACTCTAATATCTATGATAGCCTCCTTCTGTTTGTCCTTCCATTGCAAAACGTACAGCTTGTACAAGCATAATCTATTTTGTTATCCAAAGTTATGTCTATTACATGTACTGCTTGTTGACTTAGCAACATTCCACTCAGGGATGTTAAGGCAGCCTACACAAGAAAACATATTTACATGATGTTGACAACATGTCGACAAGTATGTTCATGATTACAACATTATGACATAATGCAAATCACTGTTTATTCAAGCATTGCGATCGTACGGAAGATATTTTTGTAAAGCATTCATACCTATTGTCGTGCTAGGGTATTCTAGCGCTTAGATTTCGTATATGACGCATAGAAGTTTTGGCTTGACAATATAAAAGTTGCAGCTGTCGAGCGGGAAAGTTCAGTTACGTCATATTTTGTCGCCTTAAGAGGGTCGTTTGTGAAAAGCAAAACGGCGCTGATGAAGACGAGGGCGGATAAGAGGACTTTAGTGCCTGGTATGTTACACGATGTTTCTATTGCTCATATACGCTTAGGATGTGATTGGAACGTACTTGGTTCGCTAAATATAGTTGTGTTTATGTAAATACGCCGCCATTTTGAAAAAATACTACGCAGGATTGCTACGAAGGCTGAAGTACATCTTACACAACCTAAGCGTAACTTTGTCCAGCGTGTAGGGTTCTAACATAATATGGCATTTATTGCTTGATCCGTGCATTGCATTGTCACCGCCACTATCGCTCGATGGCTAATTGTTACCAATACGTACGCTTGCAAGTAAACCTGAACAATCGAACAACACTATTAGGTGGACATATATATATATAGCATTCTTAAGCCAAGTTTGACGGCAATGCAACATGTTGTATGGCTTTTACACTTTATGAAAGGTTAAATATGTACGGTCTGGGTACGAGACACGCGTAGGCTGCCTAACACCCCTGAGCAGCGGGGTGCGGTCAATTAAAAAGTTCTGGAATTCCAGAACGACTTTTTGCAGACACTTTCCCAGACCCTAGTTATAGCGTAGCGGTGATGTAATTTATCCGCAGCTGTGACGTACTAGGGTCTGGGTACGAGACTAGTGGGTGCATGTGTCTTACATTCTGGCTCTGTGGGTCAGAAGGAAGGTCAGTTGCCTTCTGACCCACAGAGCCAGAATGTAAGGCACATGCACCCACTTCTTTATGAGGTTTCAAAGGTTGTATTGTTTTAGTATCTGCAGGTGTCTTGCACCAAATCAATGCAAGTGTGCACCATTCAGTGAGTAATTTTCAAATTTAGGTACCTGGTGTCCACTGCAACGAGGTACAGGGAGCGATGTACGCGTTCCCAAGGATCAGCATCCCTGAAGCAGCCAGGGCAAACGCAGAGTCATATATGGGCAAGTGCTATCTTCTCCTAACCTCTCTCCCGCACACAGGCAGTTGGATGAGTACTACTGTTTGATGTTCTTGAAGGAGAGTGGGTTTATTTATGCACTCAGGATTGTGCAATCTGCCAAGTGCAAGGCCACCATCTTACCCCATGAACAGGACATCAAACTGTTGCTAGACGTTCACTCAGTTTCACACAAACTTTGTCCAAAGGGCTCCCATCAGTGAACTGTTACCCTGGCCCCTCCCTCCCACATTATCTGATATGACTGTCTATTGTTCAGATGTGTCCATTTCCTCCTGCTCGGCAAAACCATAGCTTGGCTTTGAGAAGCCTTTGGTCAGTAGGTAGGCCTGAAGGTGTGGGGGCAGGCAGGTCAGCTTGTGTACAGCAACCTGGACAGGGCCTGGGTGCGATGATGCAAGGACCTCACGAATCTTCCACTTGCACACTTCAGATAGACTCCTTAATCGATCTGAAAGAGAAGCAGAAGAAATACAATAAAAATTACTACAAACGTTCTGACCTGCTGGAGTTTCCTGCATAATACAAGAAAAAATGTCACACATGTAAGGTAGATATGAAGGACCCATGCTATTCAGAGAAGGATCAGTTGCCAGGGGCCTCACCTCACTCCTCTGGGGCACCCGTAATGGGCCATCCCTTCCCCAAATCCCACACTTACTAGACTTGTCTTTCAAAAGCACATCCATTCTCTTCGACACCACCGTGATGTCACGAACTTTCTCCCCTTGGTAGTTAGGCTTCACCACACTAGCCCCATGTTCCAGAAATGTGCTCGCAAGGTCCCATTCCGGAGGAAAGAGTCTCACAATGGCATGGAATGCAGTATCCCCATTGGCATCATCAGTGATAATGTGTACAGGTGCTCCATACTCCAACAGTAAAGTTATCATCTTTCTCAAGTTGTCCTTGCTGCCGGTACACTTGACTAACTTCTCAATGACCATGCGCATGGGCAAAAGCTTTTGCTGATTGAGGATGTTCACAGGAGCCCCTATGGGTGTGGCAGAAGAGCAGGTGGAATTGTTTTAACAGGTGTGCAGAGGGTTAATGCTTTTCTTAGGTTTGTCCAGGAGTTTGTTATTGGGGACTAGGAATGCAATGGGAGTACACAGTGGCATAACTGTATGCAAATGCACATGGATGTCAATATGTAGCTTATTTGGTGCATGTTTATAAATGGCAGCATTCTAATCATGATGGATGCACATGCAGTTTGAACATGGGAATAATCAATGTGGTGCATGCCAATCATAACGAAAACACATTCTTGGTCATTTAATGCAGAAACGAAATATATAGAGGTCACTGACTGCTTAATGAGAATCGTTTGTATGTACTTTCATTGGGAATTGGTCAGGACCTCTCTACACAGAGTAATGTTTTATATTTTCATGCGGTTATATTCTTATCTCAAATTGACAATATTATTGTGGTCCTAGCTGGTCCAGTTATGTAAATTTCACAACAGTTTCGGAGCACCCACCAGCTTTTAGTAGCAATTCAAGCCACACTGCATTCTCATTTGACACAGCAAGATGGACCACAGTGTCCCCTTTAGAATCTACTGCACTGAAATCAGCACCTGTAACGTACACAATAAAACAGATAACACACACATGCACACATTGATAGATTCTATTTAAGCAAATATATATTTTCATGGCCATAAAGTAACTAATTTATTTCAAGAGAACAATTTCTGAGCACTAACCACCTTTTAAAAGCAATTCAAGGCATTCTGCAGTCAGTTTCTCATTTGATACAGCAAGATGAAGTGCAGTGTTCCCTTCAGAGTTAACTGCCCTGACATCAGCACCTGTAATATACACAATAAAATATATACACATAAATAGTTTCCATGGACCATTTCATGGCTACAAATTCTTTCAAAAGTACTATTGTGCTCCTAACTAGTCCAGTTATTTTTATTTCAAGACAACAATTTCAGAGCACCCACCAGCCTTTAAAAGCAATTCAAGGCATCCTGCATTCAGCTTCTCATTTGATACAGCAAGATGGACCACAGTGTTCCCTTTAGAATCTACTGCCCTGACATCAGCACCTGTATAAAACAATTATACATGTATCGGAACCAATGTTTGTAGGTTATGCATAGCATTTGACGTGTCATGAGTACAATTAACAAAACACCCACCCACTATTGCCAATGTATAATAGAATCAATTGGACTTTAGCGAGCGTATTTGGATAGTGCCGTTGAAGACCTACAGTTTTGTAAAACTGCACACACATGGAAAGCGACAAAAGAGATAACGCTCACTCATTCCCACAATCTTTAGTTTTGTTAGTAATAGCCCACAACATATTGTATCGGCATTGGACACTCAGGTTACATGCAGATAAAAATGAGTGTACAAAATACACGTATAAATTGGTGATGTAGAATTTGTAGATACCAATTGAGTAAACAAAGAATTACAGGAATTTTACATCCATGAAATATTACAGACCTATTTACCTGCCTGTAATCAGGTATGCAAGATTGATTGTGGGACAGTTTTCAAGAAAAAGTCGTATCGCATATATAAATAAAATGTTATAAAATTGCCTTGTGTTTGAATCACTTTAACCTCCGAACAGTTAAGGCTATCAACAAATTGATAGGTATAGGACTACTCTACCTACAAACCGAATTTGAAGCAATTTGATTACTCCTACCTTAAGTTATGGCAAATTTGAACCCGGTGGGGTATCATATGTTGCAATGCAATATTCCAAACTGTATTTTACCATAGAGAAATGGTGCAGTATGACGTGTGAAAATTTAGGAAGTTGATAGCCTTAACCATTTAGAAGTTGTAGTGATTCAAATGCAAGGCAATTTTATAACATTCTATTTATATGCGAGACAACATTTTCTCAGAAACTGTCCATGTATTATTCCTTGTTCATTTATATTTCACTCAATTGGCAAATCCTACATTACATCTTAAAAAAAAAAATCATATCTTGTTATACACAACATGCACACACACACAAACATTAGTCAGCTGTTCACATGTATATGTAAATGTTCAAAAGCAATGACACATTACAAGTTCTCAATTATACTTAATAAATAAAAGAGGTTACAAATTGGTATTAAATCATACAGAGGGAGGGGCTGGAAGGAGAGGTTGGCATTGAATCAAAGAGGGAGGGTTGGGCACAAAATCAAAAAAAGGGAGAAGAAAGGGTTGGATACTAAATCAAAGAGGGAAGAGGGAGGAGAGAGGAGTGAGGGGTTGGACACTAAATCAAAGAGGGAGGAGAGAGGAGTGAGGGGTTGGACACTAAATCAAAGAGGGAAGGGGGAGGAGGGTGGGGTTGGACACTAAATCAAAGGGGGAGGTTTGGGCACTAAATCAAAGAGGGAGGGTCGTGAATCTGTACCCATATTCATTTGAGAGAGTTGCACCCAAAGGTCCCAAACATGCAATAGTGTATGGTATCTTCCCGTTGTTTTTCTGCACATGCAGATAGTGCATAGCCATTGCTTATCGTTGATTACTGTGGATGCCGATGTAGCAATACACCAGTGATGTTGCAGTCACTGCATGATGTAGTACCAGTATACGATGATGTTACAGTGAAAACAACACACCCAAACGGGGTGCATGGATAGACAGATACCTCCCAGGGCTGCCTAACTGGGCACATGTCCTCACCATAGTGCAGCAGAAGTTCAACATTCTTAAAAGAGCCTACTGTTATTGCATCCTGCAGGGGCACTCTCCCCTCCTTGTCCTTCAGGTTAATCAAATAAGCCAGCTGGAGGGGGAAAAATACCAAGGTCCATCAAGCCACACCTACCTCCCCCTACCCCTCCTCTGACCAACATCCTGTCCTATCACCCAGTACCAACATATTAGTACCATCTATCTCTGCCAAAATACTCACACACACACCAACTCCACCTACCAAACCACACCTACCTCCACTGAACACTGCCACCGAAGCTATGGTAAGCTCCACCCACCAAACCACACCTACCTCCAATGAACGCCACCACCAAAGCTATGCTAATCTCCACCCACCAAACCACACCTACCTCTTGACTAGTTTTGGCCTTATCCAGCATAAGTTTGTACGTAGCATCGTTCTCCCTTTTCACAGGAGGCTTGAAGGTGTCATCACTTCCCTTCTTCTCCTCAAAGAAGGGCCCACACCTGTGGAAGAGCCCCACCCCTTCCTCATTCACATGGTCGCTAAGCTTAAGCTTGGAGTGGTAGAGGAGAAGCTTCATGGTAGCCTCATCACACCCTGCATGCATAGCTAGTAGGGCTGCCGTGTTGCCAAACTTGTCCCTTAGGTCCGGGTTTGCACCTGAGGTGGAGGTGAGGGTGATGACTGAACCATGCGGATGTGTGCAAAGAGATGACCTCAGGTATAAGGAGAGGATACGAGACTGATATATAAAAATATAGGGGAGGGGGGGAGGGTGTGTGTGTGTGTGGACAAAGTCTTCCCTCTGCACCATATGGCATGTCATACAGTTTATTTTGAAACCAGGGGGGTGGGTTACAAATCTAATTAGGGGAAAACCCAGGGGGTGGCTTACAAATCTAATTAGGGGAAAACCAGGGGGTGGATATGGAGGGAGGTGGGTGCAGTAAATCCCTGGAGGTGGTGGTGATAAGTGAAGGGGAGGAGAGGTGGAGGAGGAGGGAGAGGAGAGAGAAGAAGGGGGAGGGGAGAATGAAGGAAGGAGTATAGAAAAGGAGGGAGAAGGATGAGGTAGTGACAAGAGGAGGAGGAGGAGGGGGAGGAGACGAAGATACGACATACGGGAGAATATTAGGACCTCAATGCAAGGATAGTCTGGGATGGCACATGCTGCATGGAGCGCTGTACGCATATTCTTGTCAGATGATATCCTGATATTCACCCAGGCACCTGCCAGATCACAAGGGAAGGGCGGGATTTATTAACGCCCACGTTGATCATGATTTGTGTGTTGCATACCAAATTTTATAAGCACCTTTAACGTTGATGGCTGCTTCCACCTGACCGCTAAGTGACACATCTTCGACAAAAATACGGGCTCCTTCAAGAAGTCTGTCATAGCAATTATCCGCTCAGTGCTATAGTCGTTACCTAGAAGAATATAGTTCGAAAGAATGTCCTTTGTCTGGTACACGCTGCTAAATCGAGTCTTATCCAGTGCGATATGCCATGTTCTCCGCGCCTCTTCCAGCTCTTTGAATTTCTCTTCAGTCTGTTGCTTGATTTCCTCTTCGTCTGAGGATACGTCCTCAGAGTTTTCCCCTTCGCGATACATCTCTTCCATCAACATGGCGTAGTAGTCGCCGTGGTGACGGTAACTCTTGTGCATCATAAGGTACTTCATTCGCTCCGAGTGCTTTCCGTGTTCCAACTCTTCCAAGTCCTTCAGCTTGCCCATGCGTGCTAGCTTCTCCATTTTATAGTAGACGGGCTTTCTATACTTCTCTGTAGTCCCATGGCGCAGGTAATGTTCGTAGCGGTTTTTCCTGTGAGTGAGCCTTTGCAGATATGCGCGGCCCTTCTCTTCCAGATCATTATGATCTGATTTAGCATCCATGGCCACAACTATTACAATATAAATAACAATAACGTATTATTATACGCACGTGACTATATCAACGCTTTTTCATATACATGTACATAGCACAACAAAGTTATAAAAAGCTTCGAGTAATGATTAGTTCTGCTTCTAGCTTTATCTGTACTCTAAATGTAATTTTATAACACTGAAGTAGACAATGGAAGTTAGAAAAGGAATCCCACGGGTCTGATCCATTATGCCCCAGTGATAAGATGATTTCGGTGAGAACCCGCGCGTCACGTGAGAGTCATGTGAAATTTTTATGGAGGGCAAAACATTATTGAGACGTACGGTAAATCGTGATGGATCGGCAGATTTCAAGCGAAAGGAGCGTTACAAACAAAAACTGGAGTCGGTGGGGCTGACACCAAGCGATGAACTTTTCATGAGGGGTGATGGTCGTCGTTTAAGCGATGGTATGTCGTTGTGGCAGCGTATAGAGTATGGCAATATATTTGGCTATTTTATCGATCGCCCGGGAACTTGAAGCCTACAACTAGTTTCAATCGGGCTCTGTTAGGACTGTGTTTGTGGTGTGTTTACCAGGTCCACGAAGCGTGGATTAGGGCCTATTGCACGGTCATCTGGCTTGATCGTTGCCGACTGCACTAGCTTGCCAAGTTAAGCTTATTTTTAAAAGAATGCACGGTGTGCATGTCTACAGACCTATCTGTAATCGATAAGCTAGGTCCATACATGTGCATGTAGCAAGTAGGCTTATAGCAATCGATCGGCAACAGACATCTTTGTCCTCCGTCGTGTAGGCCTGTAGCTTTAAAGCTGTAGGCTGTAGCCAAAGGCAAAGCAGGGCAGCATGACAGCACACATGCTCATCATCGTTGCTAAGACATAAGCAGATCCAGCTATTGGTGCAGATGGGGTGGCTACCGTATTCCAGACATGGGGGCTGCATCCCTATACCTCCCATACTGATGATTTCTGTCTCTGTTGCGAGTCCTGCGTGAACTAGCCAACGACCCTCTACAGCTGAAGCAGAGATAATATAAAGCACACTTCTCCTTTTCTTCTTTGCCCCGCTTTCGTCTGCCGCGCTTTCACTGCCATCATTTTGATCAAATACTTCCTCTTGCATGCCATCCTTGAAAGAGAATCGTGAAGAGACATAGCCACATCACTGGTTTCGTCAACGGGCTTGCCTACAATAAAAACAAATGACTCCCTCACTCAACTGTGACTTCCACACTTCTAACTAACATGACACAAAATGGTCGCCACAGATTCTCGAGTACTTCGAAGGCTGCCAATCCTCTCTACGGACCGCTTGAATCCACCTTCGTAGTCTGCCTTCATTTTTGAATGGAAACCGATAGAAACCTAGGCCCAAACGCTGACCACCACGATTTCTACAGCCAAAAGCACAACACCTCCATACAATTTCACGTATACCTTGCCCTCCACGTCAATTATTCATCGTTTTAGGTCACGCGTCTCCAGGGAAACGACTTCTCACCGAAATCATCTACATGTATACAATACAATGCGTCGCGAATACAGGGGGTATGGAATGGAAACTCGATGATCATCCAGACGTAAACATGATGACTTAGACCTTTGAGATAAGGGAACTGTTCTCAAATTAAAGCCCAAAAAGAAATAAGCACAAGAAAAAGATCTTGGATCATGTACAGCATAAGAGGTACTGTCCCTTGGGCTGTTTTATCTTGAATAATCAGGGAGGGTGACGGACTTGGAGTGCTCAGATGTTGGAAGTTTATGTTCCTACGGTTCATGCAAACTAAAGACACCAACTACACAATTGAAACAATCTGTTGCAATTATAGTTCATCAAAAGCCCACGGTTTAACATAACTATCACGACTTGCCGTATCCTGTTGGAAATGTCCCCGGCCCCCCCCCCCCCCCCCCCCCCCCGAGCATGTAGCGGTAATGAAGGATTATAATATTCATCCATCCGAAAAATTCATCCGCTTCAATTCACATAGATCTACCACACGGTCACATACATGTAGACCTAATCTAAATACACTGGGCCTTTTTAGGTTAGGGCTAGGGTTACGGGTAAGTCTACAAGAGTTTAGGGTTAGGCATGTTGTTTGTTGTACCCATAACCGTAACCCAACCTAGTTTATGCGGTGGGTGAAAATAGTCTTAGTATGTAATTAAATTTAGGTGTGAAATTATACCCAATGAATCAGTATCTTTCAACTTACATGTACTTTCTTTTCAGATCAAGCTGCAAGAGGGGCAAGGCGTCAATAATGCACCTCATTACTTGTTAGAGCTGACGTCATGCACATATGATCACGTGAGTGGTTCCACATTTTAATAATTTTAGTTTGTAATAAGATCGAGCTGACTTTATATAGAGGCGTGGTCTAACCCCATCAGTTTCATAATGATATGGCCGAATCTGGGACATTGGAGGATGTATTTAGAGAGTTCTGCAGCTTTGGGGCTAAGGACGCCGCGCCTTTGATGGACGGTGCAAAGTTTGCCAAGCTTTGCAGAGACATCAAGTTACTAGACAAGAACCTCACAGCCACGGACGTCGACATCATATTTACCAAATGCAAACCGTGAGTTGATGTTTCAGTTTGCCGAGCATACTCACACCATACTAAACAAGGCCGTTCCCTACGCTTACGTTATATACGGCTACGGACGCAGCAAGACGGAACGCAAGATAACACTCGAGCAGTTCGAGGTGGCCCTAGGGCTCCTGGCTGAAAAGAAGTACCCGGGGGAGCAGGATGGAGTCTCAAAGCTCAAAGCTCGCATCGCGGCTGCGCAAGGTCCTCTTACTCACGGAGCTACCGTGAGTTTAAGTTGAGTTTTGATATAAACATGTAGGTTATTCAAAACAAGGAAATTAATTTATTGTTTAAAATGACACGAGTATGTAGGCCTATTAGAGATTATACATTGTATGATCTCAAACCGCTGAACTATCCAAATCCAGCTTCACATGTTTTATTTTACTGCACTCACATAAAAACAAATAGTGCGTTGTGGCAACGGTAGTTACCATGGCAACTATCGAGGTGTAAGTCGGACTACATGTATACAATGTAGGCGGGATTCAAGTGGTAGGATTTACATCCAATAAATATATAATCCATTGGCATCTAATACACTTACATGTAACACGCTAGCCTTTATGTAGATTAACAACACCAATAGGTGAACACCATCTCAATGAGATGAAACCCTAGTAGATCCCTGTAAGGTAAACTGCCAAATTAGAACAGGGGTCAGAAGTAGAAGAAGAAGAGGTAAGAGTTTGAACCTCATTCTTTATTGCGTACTGATACATACCTCATTGAAAAAAAAGAATGAGGTTCAAACCCCTACCTCTAGTCTTCTACTACTTCGAACTCCCAATCCAATAAAGCCAACCGGTTCTAATTTGGCGGCTTACCTTTGTACATTGATTTACTCACTGGGTTAGGTAGAAGGAGAGGGTGCAATGGTGCACTTATTCACCAAGCTCCCCTCCCCTCTCTCCCATCCCCACAAGGTACCAGACACTTCTGAGGGCACACTTCGTATGACAGACACATCCAGATATACTGGTACTCACAAGCTACGGTTTGATGAAGAGGGCAAGGGGAGGGGCCTTGAAGGGAGGGACTCCGTTTCCAAGGGGAAAGGGATGTCCCCGGGCTGTGTGCGCTCTCAGCAAGCTTATGTTACTGGCTACAAACACGAGGGCACGTATTCACCTGACAAGAGCAGTCCAAGAACGGACCCTAAGGTCTGCTTTTGTTTCTGAGTATTGAATACAATGTTGCATTACGATGTTCCACTAAGGTAAAGAAGACTCCTGCCAAGGCTGAGATGGTAGAAAAGCCTCCCGAGGGTAAGGACAAAGGCCTGGTGGAGGGAATTGGTTCAGGAGAGAAGACACCCCCGGGGGCCAGGCCTCCCGGGCAAAAGAAGGCTGCTGGAGACGTGCTACATAAGGATAAACCTCGTGGGGATATAGCACCGAAAGTCCCTGGGGTAAAGGCTTCAAGTGACAAGACCCAAGAGAGCAAGGCTTCAGGGGGAAAGGCTCAGGGTGAGAAGAGAGATATTTACGACCGACTCACAGACCCGTCCACTTACCACGGCACCCACAAGCACCGCTTTGATGGTTCTGGGAGAGGGAGAGGGCTGGAAGGAAGGGATGCCCCGGCCAAGGGGGCAGGTATGAGCCCAGGATCTGTTGGGTCCCGAGCCGCATATGTTACTGGGTACAAAGATGAGGGCACTTATGGCAAGGCTAAGTGACACCTTTTGTAGTGTTTGCCACATGGTTACATAATGCTGGTCATTTGTTCATTTGTTTGTTGTCTGTTTATAGTTCACAAGTGGTTAGTATATGAGCAAATTGCTGCATCCACCTCGTGACCTGTGGTATTCACAGGACTGCAGCTTGATCCTGTTGGGTTTTCTCTTGAAGGGTACAGTTGATGGCATGAGATGGTGGTATACCGCAGGGTAATATTGAGGGACTTCATTATGCACGATGCCGATGTACACAAATGCACACACTTAATCTATATAATGTCACTTTGAATACTGAAACAAGCTGTGCATGTCAGGACAACTAGTCATTCACAATTCAGTTGAGAGATTTATAACTGTCACTGGGTACAGCATGAGAATTATTCATCATATTGAAAGTGGGAGTGACTACTACTGCCCATACCACAGAATATAGTGGGGCCCTGTAGAGGGTGGGGTAAGGATGGCAATGGACTTCCCCTCACAACTGCAGCTTCCTGGCTTAACAATTGAACATCAAAAAGTAAGTTAACTATCAGAACTGTATAGGAGAGTTACATTTCCACCTGATTAGGGAAAATTCATGAAATCGTTTTTAAATTATTGAGAGTTATGTTGGGCATGTAGACAAAGTTGAAGAACTGTGTGTGTGTGTCAGCATGGGGGAGCACTATAAGCTCCTCCATTGGAGCTCTGTCCCAGCCACTCAAAAACTTTTGGCACACTCTGCACCGATACAGGGTTCGACCAGAAATGGAGCATGCGCAGAATGTAGAGTAAGCTAGTACCTGGCTAAAAACTAGATAGATAGACCAGCGCATTTTGCAGGATGAACAGTTCCACCCTCTCTTACATCATTGTGAGAATACGTGAACTTTTGATTAATTCATGGAGGATGATCCCCGACTGATCTTGGGCACAAATCCTATAGATCAGCTGACTCTGGACTGATAAATTCATCGGAGGGGGGGGGGGGGGGGGGGGAATTCCCAACAAATCTCCCTAAAGACGACCCCTATAGCTATCAGTTCCATAAAAAGCCGGTGCATGCAGCGATTTTTCAAGTTATTACTTCCAGAATTATCATATCTAATGTTCTCCAACATTCTCTACGCTTGTGCTGTTTTCGTAGTCATAGCGAAGTACAGTGGTAAGCCGCATAATTATGCGGGGTATGCTCAGCTTGCTAACTTTATGCGTACCTCTTCCCAAGACGCATCATGCGGTGTGTCAACTACTTTGGTGTCAGCTGCCCCGCAGCAGCGTACTGTGTATAACTTCTCTTGTACGGACATGTGCAGCTACTGGGTCCTCTACGTACTGGATTCCTCCGTGCCGCTGGGTGGACGGTGCAGTACTCTCCCGTGTGTATTGGACACCACGAGTGTTATGAAGGATGCCACCACTGTGTACAACAGTCTAAATCTGGTGTCCAAGAATTGGATAACGATTTCGACGAATGGATCGTTGACGATGGTGGCGCAGTGCGCCTACCTGGCTTCTTACAAGGATCCCCTCGTAGTTAGACAAGGAGTCATGTTGCGAACCACACCATGATTGCTCCTGATAGTAGCTCAACAAATAACACGACCGACACTACTCAGCCAATAACCCGCCCTATCTTTCCCCCTGCTTTGAAGTTTTCACAGGCAGTTGTCAACGGGCCACTACTAGGAGCACTTTTTAAAATGTTTTCCGACTTTCTGAATTACATGTATGAAATTTTAGTTTATTTTATTTTATTTTTGTAATATCAAGTACTGTCCACAAATGAACGTTAAATCGCAATAACTCAAGATTAAAGTTAATTAACCATTTGATTTTTTTGAATATACGCCATGTATACGTTGCAGTAGTTAGGCAAATACTTATTCTAAGCGGTTAAGTAATTATATCAAAACCCCCATAAATCAAAATATTCAAACCCCTCGATTATCAAGATTAT
Source organism: Spongilla lacustris (assembly GCA_949361645.1). Taxonomy (NCBI): domain Eukaryota; kingdom Metazoa; phylum Porifera; class Demospongiae; order Spongillida; family Spongillidae; genus Spongilla; species Spongilla lacustris. The sequence continues at coordinate 6,602,791 of OX442433.1, read as the reverse complement.
AATTGATTTAAGTAGTGCAAGATCTGAATATGCAGTGGAACAGCATAGATTTCAAGTTACTGAGTTCAATAGTAAGTTATTATCATTTAAGACCATAATTCGCTTATAAGTTATTAAGATTAAAGCAGCTATAGCGCTAAGGTATAACTAATTTTAATCACCACCACTAATCAGTAAATTATTAAATGAAGTAGGAAACACCATTCTATTTTGTTATTGAATTATGTAGTGTGAGTTATTAAAAGTCAAAAGTTCATTAAAATTGTAGTGGTCTTTTAGCATTTGCAAAACGCCAATGAAATTTCATACTTCCATCAAGGTTTATAAATCTCGCAATTAATTAAAAGTTGTTGTACTTGTGTCACATTAACTAATTGCAAGTTATTATTATTATTATTATTATTATTATTATTATTTTTTTTCATGGATACTTAACTTTAATATATATAAATACATAATAATTATATAAATACAGGATTATCATAAATACAAAGGAATAAATACCATACTCAGGCACATGCACACACATAATAACACATATAATTATATTCTATTCATAAGCTGATGTGGGTAGTCCAGCCCCATCATCCATGTGCACTGCACTTCTCCATTTCACTCTGCTTCCTCTTATGCACAGATTTGTGGCTCTTATATTAGTATAGCAAATGCCAACATCGCCCTTACCCATCCAGTCACTTCACTTAGTGGTTTTCCCACTTTAATGCTATTTTGGTTGCTAAAAGCTTTATGACAGAGTTAGCTTCTCGAGCAAGGACACCATCAATTGAGGTGACAAAAGGGGTGAAAGATGCATGTCTAGCCTCAACAGCATCCAGGTATTTCATTTTCTTCTCATTTTCAGCTGATAGGAGAAGAATTGCAAGTTATTTGATTTTATCTATTAAAGATAATCTAATTTTTATAATGTGGTTCGTATTTGCCTACCTTAGTCACTGTATATTCATTAATTCATTTAGAGCGATAATCCCATTAAGGAATTATATTCTTTTAATTGTGTTGTGTTCATTTGTGGACACCCGGTATATTATTCTTTTTTCACAACCCTGCAACTAGTCTCGTACCCAGACTCTATTATATGATATAAAGCGTTTTTAAACCTATTTACATTGTACATGTACCTTGTTTCTCAATTAATAGGGTCTGGGACGATACTACATTGGGATATGCATGCCCGAAAGTCGCCTCATGTATGCCGCTTTTACATGTATACTTGACTCAGTCCATTAATGAATTACTACCGTAGCACATGTAAAGACCAATAAAATTAAAATATTATTTCATAACACAATATCAGTACAATGCATGCACTAACACACTACTAACAGCAATACAACCTAAATAATACATACACTAAACATATTCACAACAAAAATACATTACATGTTATAGAGTAGAACTATCAGAGTAAGCATGCACCCCTTAAGAGGAGGGCCCGGGCATTGGCTGACTTGGGGGTGTTGGTCATTGTGGCAAGGTGTGCTTCTTTGCCCCATGCTCCATATGACTCCACCACAAGGGGAATGCATGTCCACCCCAGCTCACAACACCTGGCATCATTGGCAGAGTGCTTTCTTAGCTCAGTGGCTGCAACTGCTACTGACCCTGCTGTGAGACCCACTTCAGAGAGAAAGGATGGGTTAAGTGGAGAAGTCACATTGCAGGCTTGCCACAGAGCCAATTATAAATTAGAAGCTAGGGTGTCAGCAGGACGTGTGTGCTGGAGCTCACGTCCAAGTCCACTGCCAGCTCCTGCCTTGGCACTGATGCAGGTGCAATGCCAGGTTTGAAGCAATACATCCTCCAGCTTGTTGTGCCTGGACACACATCACCTTCTTGTTTTTTATTAATACATATCATGTCCAGGGGATGCAAAGGGTGTTCTGGTCCCAATGCGCAGGAGGTGAGACAGGTGAGGTTTCTAGGCCCAGCCACCACTTGATGGCCATTTGGTGCTTGTTGACATCCAAAATGATTACCCTAGCATTAGTTCTCATCAATGAAAGGTTCAGCATTGAATGGTGTTCAAAGGTGGCTGCTCCATAAGACTTCACCTGTTATCCATACTACAAATGCATGCCTGTTTGGGGCATGTGAAACTGTCCTGAATGAGCCCTCATCGACAGGACTAGTTGTACTCATATCAATATCGACACTTCACCTTGTGTACCATAAACTTGTAGTGTGAAGGTGACTATGAATTTCAATCACTTCAATGCAAAATTAATTCTTCTTCAGTATGGGAAGTTGGACATAAATGTATACATCTTATTTTGCTCGTTCATAATCAAATCAGATTCAGTATATGGGACAGTGTCCAGCAAAATCGGGCTTGTGGGGTTAAAATTATAATAATCACTTTTTAAATTGCACGTTGTACTTAGCAACACTTGTACTTTATCGCGACGGTACAATCTTTTTCTTTCAAATTTCGTACACTTGTTCCCACACCATTTCCCTGCGTGAAAATCGATTTTTGTGATCTACACATTTTCCGTGCCGTGGATACTACAATCGTTAACCCCGCGGGTTAGAATTCCTCATTTCTCCACGTACGAGTGTTGAAAACGCGTCAATTTCGGGTTGCACATAGAGGAGTCCTGTAGCTATTGATTTGTTCTGTTCGTTAGTTTCTGAATCATCCGTTACGGAGATGCAGTTGAGCAAACTACAGGCACATTTTCCCGCTTGATTCACGCCAATGCTATAATCACCGCCTTCCAATTCTCAGAGCGGGACGTGATTTGCCAAAATCATTGGCACGAATCAAGCGGGAAAACGTGCCCGTAGTTTGTTCAACTGTATCTCCGTAACGGATGGCATAAAAATTAACGAACAGAACAAATCGATAGGTATAGGACCTCTCTACCTACAAACCGAATTTGAAGCGAATTGATTACTCCTACCGAAAGTTATGGTGGGTTTGAACCCAGTGGGGTATCGAACGTTGCAATACTGACACGGAGCAAGTGCAAGACTCCAAAATGTATTATACCATAGAGAAATGGTGTAGTATGAAGTGTTGAAAATAGGAAGTTGATAGCCTTAACTGTTCGGAAGTTATAGCAAATCAAACGTAATGCATTTTTATTATACTTTTTTATAATACACGCTAGGTCCCTTTTCTCGTAAACTTTCCCAATTATATATTATTATTATGTATAATATTAGGGACTGTTTCCGCGAAAATGTCACCCTTTTATAACATTATATTGTTATAAAAATACTTCTTGTTTGAATCGCTATATCTTCCGAACGCTAAACGCTATCGACTTCCTATTTTCAACAGTTCGTATTACACCATTTCTCTATGACTAATTACATTTTGGAGTCTTCCATTTGCTCCGCGCCAGTATTGCAACGTTCGATACCCGACCGGGTTCAAACCCGCCATAACTTTAGGTAGGAGTAATCAAATCGTTTCAAATTTGGTTTGTAGGTACAGAGGTCCTATACCTATCGATTTGTTCTGTTCGTTAATTTTTTATGCCATTCGTTACGGAGATACAGTTGAACAAAGTACGTCCACTTTTCCCGCTCGATTCGCGCCAAAGATTTTGGCAATTCGCGTCCCGCTCAATGTATGGGGAGGCGGTTGTTATATCGTTGGCGCGAATCGAGCGGGAAAAGTGGACGTACTTTGTTCAACTGTATCTCCATAACGGATGGCACAAATCGATAGGTATAGGATCTCTGTATCTACAAACCAATTTTGAAGCGATTTGATTACTTCTACCTAAAGTTATGGCGGGTTTGAACCCGGCCGCGTATCGAACGTTGCAATACTGGCGTGGAGCAAGTGTAAGACTCCAAAATGTAACTTGTCATAGAGAGCTGATGTAGTATGAACTATTGAAAATAGCTATTCGATAGCGTTTAGAGTTCGGAAGATATAGCTATTCAAACAAGAAGCATTTTTATAACATTATAATGTTATAAAAGGGTGACATTTTCGCGGAAACTGTCCCATTGTATTATAATTATAATTATATATATTTGTGCTCTTCAAGTTGTGGCAGTCCAAACATCATATTTATTACATAACACATAAACTACAGGGTATATAGTGTATCAGTGTTACTGGTTACTCATAGTGTATCCTAAAGATGATTCAGTCATTTATACTATTATTCAAAAAAATTCTTCAGTCCCTCCATATACCTTTTAAGTCAGGTTCTTACTAATCTAGTCTTATTACTACATATACATAGAGCAACCTTAATCAATAGGCTGGTGTAGTCTTCAATTCGTGGAATGACAAGCAGTCAGCAGTAATTGTGCTCTCTTTGGAAGAATAACAGCTATTCTCAATCATTTCCATTTCTCCAAGTGCATCACCCTTCGAGACTACTTCATTTTTCCCCACTGCAGCTAAAAAGGTGCTGTGAGGAAAGTGGCTATCATGCGGTAGTTCATTAAAGTTATTCTCTGTTGCAACTGATTTTTCAGGCTCATATGTGGTCTCACTTTGTGCTGTTGTTGACAAAACATCAGGTAGAGTGGAGGCAAATTTACTATTTTCCTCTGTGATTACATCAGACGACTTCATTGTTCGAATTCCATGCCCTGCTGATTTTACAAAATGAAGCCACGATCGCCAAACCATCTTGGCATCTTTGTTTCGCACTCCGTGGAAGAGAAGGATGAGGAGACCTTGGCAACCTATGAAGACGCTAAATACGATTTGAAGTGCACACGCTAGGTAAGTTATTTTGTTATTGCTTGCTGCAAGTCCAAATCCCCACCCAAGGCCCAAAACCAGGGCCAATCCAGCAGCAATTGTAACGTTGCTTTGTTTGAAGCTCTTCTTCGCTACTTTCGCATGTCTGACGAGGGACACCATTATGACAATGAACATAATCCAGTTGAATAAGTAGATGGCCAGGAAGGGCAAGATAAATCCAAGGTAGAAAGGATAGCCATTTGCACGACAGCTGAAAGCAGAAGCATAAATAGTTACCATAGATCTGTTATCTTTGCTTAATAGCCCATTATGCATGTATAAATTCTAGTTTCAGTCTAAGCATCGCTTCTATTTATTTATTTTTTAGTTAGCTTACTAGTTTCCATTAATATAATATCTGTGACCTGCTCCAGCTGAAATGATCACAGCTCCAAAAGGTACAACTGAAGGAGTACATTCATATAGCATATTGTCACATAACACAAAATTATGCATGTACTTACGCCAGGCCACTAGTCCTGCCTTTAAAGTGAACCGTCTTATCTGTCTGCCTAAAATTCTCACAAGCTTGATGTACAGAAACACAGCTTCAGCTGCAGTCCACATGAAATACACCAACATGAAGTAGTGGACCAAGGCTGCGCTGGTCCCACATATTGCAGGAACAGGTGTTGCATTGGCAGACATCACAAAGACCACATACAGGCACAGCAGTGCACAGGACATGTTGATCATAACTTGGCCGTGATCAGATGAACGCAAAGGCCTGTATATCATGTACGCAGAGAAAATGACAAATTGGTGCTAGTAAAGTTAGACTTCAGGTATTGGCGCACAATGATGCAGCAAACTGTGTATGTGAGGCCTCACTTTGAACATGTGTAGGTTATAATGAACAACAGTAATGAGAGGAGGGAGGCCACAGTCCCAATATATGTTAGTATGTTTGCAGCAGGGCAGCTCAAACTTCCAGGGTTTAGATCCTGTGTGGGTGCACACATTATCACTGTCAAATGCACTCAGTTTCACCGGGTTAAAATGAAGTCACTCACCAAGAGCAGTCCAAAGTTACCTTGGTAAGGTGTACTCGTACTGCTAGAGTCAACCTTACCACCTCCTAATTTGGTTTGTGTTGTGATTATGTTGTTCTCTTTATGCACTATATTGCAGCCCTCTGTTGTCCACATGCCATCTTGATAGGGGCCACTGGTCCACTGTACAGCTTCAATTTTAGATGCATTTGCAGCTTCCTATAATAAACAACCAGCTCACCCAATGTTTCACAAATTTTTTTTCAATTTATTTACCTTAACAAGCTGAAATGAAAACTGAAGCTGACTGGCTAGGTTTAAGGCGCTACCCCCAACACTGACTATGATAGACCCAAGTCTGAAGCCTATTTGTTCCTGTTCAGGAGATCTAAACAGTGTGTCCTGAAGAAATGTGTAGAAGGACAGCCTGTATATGGATGGCCCAGCATTGCCACACACATTAGGATATAACGGCAGAACTTGTGCAGAGGCTGTTGTGTTCCCTCCTGCATCATTTGAACTAATAGCTATGGTTTGGTTGCCTTCTCTGGCCATATCAACAGAACCCAGGTTGACATAGAAACCTTTTCCAGTAAAACAGCTGTTTGATATGTTGACATTTTCCAGTTGAATGGCAAATGATTTTCCTACAAACATTGCGGTTTCATTAATAATGGCATTGTTTGAGTAGATGTTTAGAATATTGATGATCCTATGAAGAAAGGATTAACCAACAGAATGTATTATGTGTGTTGCAGTTAATATGCTCTTCATCATGTATTAGGCATGCATTTGTACTAAGGGTCCATGTAGCAGTTTCTCTTGTTTGAGATCAAGGAATCAGTGATACCTACATGTAATGCTATGGCCATTCAGTAGATCTTGTACCTAAGTGCAACTATTGTTTCGTACTATAGTGAACATGTATGAGCTGCACAATAAACTTTCACTTACCTTGTAGCTACTTGTGCTTCATGTATCACATCTGGATCAGTTTCTAGCAATGCATCTATATTTTGCAAAAGGATAGTAGCATTCTGTGTGTTGCAATACAGGCAATAATGTAATTTAGTAAATATCGCTTGACATACGAGCACAAACCTCAGGGTTATTGATAGTATCATTAATGAGATCTTCCAATTCGCTGACAACACGTGAGATACTCCCATTAATGCGTGGAATACATATTATTTCAATGGGTCCCCAAACCCCGCCTGTAGGATAGGAGCCTCCACAGCGACGTTGAATACATGGAGACGGTGAATAAACAGTACCGACATAAGACTGAGGCCAGTCAAATGTTTGGTTACCAGTGCTCATTAGATGAGGACAGCTTTCTATGTATAAGAGAATATATCATTACAACTGTTACACTTATACAGTAGTTTATCCATGCACAACTGGTATAAGAAAAACACAATAAAAATGTGTAATAAGGCATAATATTATGTATATACACAGCAAGAACAGAAATTACTCGACAATTGAGGGGCTGTTTATAGTCCTATATCAGGTGAAGCACTTCATGGCTTATTTGTAATTTTTCAGTAGCTCTGATAATGTGTCATAATGATAATTATACTTTGCGCTATCTTACTCTGCAATTGCTGCAAAGAAAGTTGGAGCAGTTGCTCAACAGGCTGAAGAAAAGAAGATGCAGAAATATAGACACCTTGACTCATGCCACTTTTTCACTCCAGTGGAAATAGAGACAACTGGAGTGTTTGGACCAAGGACAACTGAGTTCCTTAAAGAGTTAGGCCATTGGTTGAGGCAAGTGTCTGGTGAAGCTAATTATTTGCATACCTTACCCAGAGACTATCAGTTGCCGTCCAACGGGGCAATGCAGCTTCCGTGATGGGGACAATGAAGTTGGACAGTGAATTTTTGTATAAGTTTTTGTTGTATTGTTTTATTTTTTAAAATGTTTTATATATTATTCTCTCAAACAATCATAATAATGATTATTAAAATATTTTGCATAGAATATAATACAGAGAATACAAGAATGCAAGAATACATTAAAATAATACTTAAGTTATAATGTTACATGATAAATGAACATACACAACATTATTAATAATCTATCAATTATGATTAGTTTGATGGTCTTGGAATCCTCTGTTAAAGATTGCCTTGACATTTGCCCTAACAAGGGTCAGGTTCAACCTCCCATATAAAGCTGCGATGGCTATGGACTTTGGGCACCAATCTGAAAGCAAGCTGAGAAAATGCCCACTTAGCCACTGTACCCCAACAACAATATGTCTCCACTGCAAGTGGGATGATGGACACCCAATCCAGTTCAGCACATTTGGTATCATTGGACCTATGCTTGCGCTCCTCGGCAGCAAAGGCTGCAGACCCTGCTGTCACACTCACTTCAGGTAAGCTGTTAGAAACCAGCGGTGATGTGGCAGTGAAGTCGAATGCAGCTGCCTTGCCCAGCATCCAATTTGCAGCAAGAAGTCGTTTGCTATGCTCATGAAGTCCCTAACCACTCCCCACCTCTACCTGAACACCAACACAGGCTCTCCAACATGACTCCACAAAAACATCCCGCAGCCTGTTATGGCAGGTGACCACATCACCTCCGTGCTTGCAAGTCAAAGCATAGTGACCCAGGGAGTCCAATGAATGAGCTGGGCAGTAGGGACAACTGGCACACTGAGAGACACCCATGCCTAGCCACCACTGTATGGCTGTTTGAAACTCTACACGGTCAAGGTGTAAGTTAAGCCCTGGAGAAGAGATAACAGAAAGCCAGGCTGCAACATGGGGGAAAATACAGATAGTAGACTGTCTGGCAAAGATGAACTAGCAAACAGCTTATTAAAATATAAATTGGCTATTGTCTTTTTGATGGCATGAAGTGTGAGAGACTGCTTCTATTGTAATGGCCTCAGATGGTGGAATACGGCTATTATATTCTCCAATAGAATGGACAAGATGTTGATTAGATATCAATTCCAGTGTGGACATGCTAAGTGGAGCTATGTAACAAGCTGCTGAGTGGTCTGAGAGGCTGCGAAGCCCAATACCACCTCTGCTTAAACTGAGCTGTGCCTGTTCCCAAGAACTATTGGTGGTATCTACACCTGTACACAAGGCAAAGCAATGGCGAACATCACAATCTAAGTATCCTTCAGCCACAAGAGAAGGGTGTGTGGATCTTGCCAGATGTACAATTGGCGCAAGAGGAGTAAAGCAATCCTCTAACTGTGTGAGCAACTTGGAAGCTATTGTACATTTCTGGGACACATACTTGGCACAGAATATAGCATCACCAACAGGAGAGCCAAGAATTTCAAAGTGGGGTACATTAGACTATTTCATCCCAGATGGGAACATACTGGGGTCACTTAAGCTGAACAGTTTGCACTTTGCTGCATCAATAAAAGACCTAATGCGGGCCCTCATTGAAAGTGCTCTGGAAACAGTCAGTCTTGGACTGGTGATAACACCATCGTCCAGGTACCATGAATTAAAGACCTGACTTGAACAAATAACTTTTAAAAATAATTATCTATCCTCAGAGAAGAATTTTGCGGTGAGTTTTGCCACCTTTGCATTATAATGATTAATGATTATAATTATTCCCTTTCTCACCTGTAATGATACAATTTGATCCTCCAATCCCTGGTGCACACACACATGAGGTTGAGGTGCCATAACCTTCCACACAGGTGCCTCCAATTAGACAGGTGGTTGGGGTACAGTAGTTGATGTCATTGGAGCAGCTTGTTCCATTGAAGCCTGGTGCACATGTGCAATCGGTGTAGGTACCATATCCATCATAACAGGTGCCTCCATTTAGACAGGTGGTTGGGGTACAGTAGTTGATGTCATTGGAACAGCTTGTTCCCTTGAAGCCTGGTGCACATGTACAATTGGTGTAGGTACCATATCCATCATAACAGGTGCCTCCATTTAGACAGGTGGTTGGAGTACAGTAGTTGATGTCATTGGAGCAGCTTGTTCCATTGAAGCCTGGTGCACATGTACAATTGGTGTAGGTAGCATATCCATCATAACAGGTGCCTCCATTTAGACAGGTGGTTGGAGCACAGTAGTTGATGTCATTGGAGCAGCTTGCTCCATTGAAGCCTGGTGCACAAATACAGCTGGTCAGTGTGCCATAACCTTCAACACAAGTGCCTCCATTTAGACAGGTGGCTGGGGTACAGAAGTTGAGGTCATTTGAACAGCTTGTTCCAATGAAGCCTGGTGCACATGTACATGTTGTAGTGGAGTTGCCAATGTACACACATGTTCCTCCATTGTAGCAAGGATTAGCTTGGCATATATCTGGGTAGATGGAACATTGTCATTCACTATACAGGACTTGAAATTAGGATCACTCACCAATGATTATAACACCAACATTATTAGCACCCACAAGCTGATATGGAGGTACAAGGCTTTGGAGATTGAAAGTGAATGTTGGAATAGTTGTTTGAGCTTTGTAATAAACCTGATCAGTTACAACATAGTCACTTGGACTATTAATAGAATGAAGATAGACATAGTTATGAGCAGAGAGAAATGCAAAGTAGTCAGATGCAAAAGTTGAAAGACCAATATTGCCAGTGATAGTAAGTATTACACTTGACCCTAATCCTACTACTGCTGGATTAATATAAAGAGTAAAACCAAATAATATGCTCCCAACTGGAGTAGTATTCAGAAATGTTAGTTCATAGAAGGTGGCATTGAAGATGTAAGTATAACCATTGGGTACTGTTTGATGTGGAATGTGGAGAAGTCAGAGTTAACAACATCACATTAACCATGCTTATGTAAACACTCACATGGAAGGCACAATCTAGATGTGTAGTTTCCATAGTAGTAAGGAGGGCATGAGGTTACACAGGTACTTCCATTTAAGTACAGAGGATCAGCACATCCTAGGAGGGAGACAGCCAGTTATGGCATACCTTGGCAGTCAACTCTTTACCTTCTGGTATGACAGTGGTGTTTAGGGTGGCATAGAAAATACTGACCCCATCAGAGTACTGAACCACCACTGCATAGCTGCATGGATGAGAACATTTGGTGATTTCAATGAGAGGAATCCTGTACTGGTTAGGATCCTATAATTATATATGTCAGCGCACCTTCCTCACCATAAAAAGCCTTCTCATGTCACACACCATTCTCACCAGACACATGTCACACTCACAGGAAGACAATAGGTCCACTCCCTGAGGCTGGAGCAGTCCATGTCAAGGAAACATTGTTCTTCACACTGTTGTTGGCATGTGAGACTGCACTCTATATGTGCACAAAATTCCATAACTTGAAGCTTATCGTTAATTTAACCTTAAAACAAAGCTGGACTTCCTTACTCACAGTTATTAAGTTGCTATATAATATTATAATCATAACATAATAAAAATGATTAATTATTATGATTGAATTAGTGGAGTGTATATATATTTGTTCTTACCTCTGGAGGGGAGCACTGGCTGAGCTGCTGTGATCCATTATTACCCACTGAGAACGTCCCTAGTGGAGTACCACTGACAGAGCTTCTTGCTTGGATCAGGAACCCTCTGAAGTTACCTCCACTCAAGGGTACTATCAGCAAGAATATTTGTACTTATATGCCGCATGTATGGATGCTCAATAGCTTACTGAGTCATTCCACCATACACACTCATACATACAACACTCACATATACATACGCACACATACACATATACATATCGGCACATGTCTAAAAAGGACAGTAGCTTTATCTGCATGATATTGTGAGCAACACAGAATCCCTCCTTTTAGCGTTCAGTTATGGCGGATTATATCACCGCTAAGTTTGTTGGTCTGGGTACGAAACTAGGTGGCTTTGCTATCGTCGTGATTTGCCGGGCTCTCGGGGGTTAAATCACATATAGTTGTTTGTAATGCAGCTGTTTACAATAGACAACCCACATCATACCATGTCGTTTTGTAAATTGTAATGCAGTAACGAAAGTTATGCAAGTTTATTTACAGTTGATGTATAAGTTGTGTAAAGCCTATTGCTGTTTCTGGATTCTAGAGTTCATTTCGCATGCATGCATCCTGAAAGCAGTTCATTACTGTCTCTCCAGTTATCAGCACTGAGCGCTTTTTAGCCAGTGCGGATTTGGACTGCGGATTGCGGTCTGGAAAGCACATGGCGTATATATGTAAATTCTAAAGCTATGATTCTTGCTAGATAACAATAAAAATTATAAACTCCGATTCTTGCACGGACTCACGTTTTTTTTCTTTTCGATTTTATATTAAATACGGCACAACCTTCACGTAGCGCTAGCGATGAAGCGGCAATTATGGTATATAACGCCCGTTTTTGTCGCTAGCATTCAGTATTGGCGCCTCAGTACGTAGTCTGCTTGCATAAGATAATCACCACAGTGGACATAAATAAGGACGCTTATAGTAAGCAGCATATATTGTATTCAGTACTGCACATATATAGGCCCTATTATATACTGTAATGATTGCTGATATATAAAAATACGTGCATGGGGCTGCCGACTTCACCGGCAGTTTGAAATCATTTTGCACGACATTGACCAGCATGCAATTACCATTCGCGCATTGTTAATATTAATTCGGCCCCGCGTCGGCATTGACTAATACTATACTTACCTTTGTAGCTGTATCCAGGAGTATAGTAGAGGTTGCCTAGCTGGTTGTAGAACTGAGAGATGTCCAATACAAAGGGACTTGACTGAAGCGTCTGAGACGTGCCGTTATGGCTCACGGGATATATCTTCGTGCAGGCTGCGGCAGGTACTCCAGTGGAATAAGCTCTTACGGTCGTCGCTCTGCTTAGTAGTATACAAGCTATTAACCAGCGGTAGGGTAGTCCCATATCGAAAACTATTGAACTTGCTCTGTACTGTATTACTAATTGGCCTGTATAAATATCGCTTGCAAGAAAAGAAATAACATCCTTCATGTTTATAAATATTGTAACAAATGCAAATGCATTCCATTGCATGGTGTTCACAGACAGGTCGGGGATTTGAAGTGGGTTGTCTGTTGTAAACAGCTGCACAAACAACTACATGCATATGTAGGTTAGACACCTGGCCTCTGGGCCGGGTTGTAGCCTGGCGAGCGGTGCGACGACGCGTATTCGGATCATCCTTTGAGAATAGACGATATGTAAGCTCCCCCATCAGGGCCTGGGGCTCTGTCCGAGCCACTCATGGCACACTCTGCACTGAGATGAGCAGATTGTAGATCTAGAGTAAGCTGGGACCTGGCAAAAAAAAAACTGCTTCTCTCTCATAGGCAGATAGACCAGCGCATTTTGCAGGATGAACACATCCACCCATCTCTTGCATCATAGTATAATCCCCGACTAATCCCCTAAAGTTGGGCACAAAGTTACACCATGCAGCCTCACATTCCAGCGGTTAGATCGACCGGTGTCATAGGGTATACGGTCCGGCCCAATTTTCGGTACGGCGGACCGTATTCCCTAAGGGAATACGGTCCCCCCCCGGACCCAACTCCCTAGGGAATACGGTCCCCCGGACCGAGTTCCCTGGTTGTACAAAACCAATTAACCGGACTCAATTCCCTAGGGAATTGAGTCCCGGCCCCCCGGACCGTATTCCCTGGTTTTAAATACATGCATGTATATGTATATTCCACCCCTTGCATTCACGTAAGGGCTGGCACATATGGTTCGAAAAGCAAAAGCCAATGATCGCAGGTCGTCAACTATATAAGCAGCTTCTGTAACAATTAAAACTGTTTTCTTCAGTCTGTAACAATGAACTGTTTTCTTCGACTGATCGGTCTGGGATGCTTATTCTATGACTAATTTGCTATACAAATGTATATTTACATGTATATTTATATTAAGTTGTTACTATTTATATATGTTCCCATTATGATTTGGTTCGAAAATGATCACATACAGGTCGTCAACTATGCATGCAGCTTCTGTAACAATTAACACAGTTTAATATTATCAAATTGTGTGAACAAGTGCAGAAAAAGTAGAATACATTTAATAAAAGATGAAAAGAAATAAATACATATAAAATATCATAATAGTCAACTGAACATAAGAGAGATGAGGGTACTGGATAAGTCTCAATTTCGTACCTGTAAAAAAGAAAACAGAACTAGTACACTTCAGCCATTATTGTTTAGAGAATGATGCATAAGTGTTTTCAATCATGTGCATAATAAAAAGTGAATTTCACAGACAAATAACGCTGCTCGTGTGCCCAGATATTTACTGCAGAGGGGGAGGTAGGAAAAAGAAGTTGGATGAGAAGAGAAGTGAGAAGAGGTAAAGGGACACATATAGCTTTAAGCCGCATGTCTTGATAGCTCTAGTGGTTAGTGGACCTGTTGTGTGTAGAGCAAGGTACGAGTACACTTGATAGCTCTAGTGGTTAGTGGACCTGTTGTGTGCCGAGCAAGGTACGAGTACACTTGGTAGCTCTAGTGGTTAGTGGACCTGTTGTGTGCCGAGCAAGGTACCAGTACACTTGATAGCTCTAGTGGTTAGTGGACGTGGGCCCTCAACATTGGTCCTTAATTAGTAGTTAACTCGACCTGGCACACTCTTTAAGTGTGACTGAATGCTTCCTCTATACACCTGTGTCTGGAGAAAAAGAAATGGGATGAGAGAGGAATGAATGGGGAATAATAGTCGAGAGACATGCTGATATTGAGTGTAATCAATTTCATACCTAATTAAATCAGCCAAAATGTGAATTTCACAGATAAATAAACTTGGCGGCATCAATTAATATTGTTTGTGTCTCAGGTGTCTTTTTAGTCTTGAGTGTCACTGTGTATTAGACACATGGCATTAGCAAGATAGCTACTTTTTGCTGTATATGCATGATTAAAGCCATGCTTAAGGATTACAATTAAACTGAATAACTAACTGTTTTAGTGGTGTTGTATGGGCTGGATGTCTTTGTGTAGGTTTGATCGAAAATTTACATAATTATCTTGTAGGTACAGCGTCTCTTTGTAATATCCTCACATGTCTTTAAGCCGTCTGGCTTATCTTTGTGTGCATGTAAAAAGACGTGCCTAGATATATGTCATCTGAGGGTAAGTGCAAACAAACATGACACACTGACCTTAAATAGATTGATTCCCTCCAGTGCAAACACACAGATGACAATCCTTGTCTTACAGGTGCATATACATACAGGTGTATGTCATCTGAGGGTGCGTGCAAACACACTGACCTTAAAATTTCCTACCTATGAGAACACATGATCTCCAATCACCTTGGAGAGGTGCGCATCTACACTCTGCAATACATATACATCATCTGAGAGTAAGTGTAAACACACATGACACATTGACTTTAAATTAACACACTGATTCTCTCCAATAGAAACACATTGTCACAGTCTTCCTCCGAGAGTTGTGCATCAATAAGAATGCACCTTTGAAACACACTGAAAGAACAGTTTTCCAACCTCCCCCTATTACTAGTACCCATATTAGAGCCCCCCACTAGAAACTTAGACTGCTAGAAAACACAGCAATGGGGAGTTATCGCCAAATCTAAGTGATATCAACACACTCGTATTCACCGTAGTCTGTTCATTGATTGTGAAGTTAGGAAGGAGCGTTATTATAGGAATGGACCAAACTGACTAGATACCGGTGGTAAAGAACTAGAATTCACTGCAAATAGCAATGTATTCTTACCTAAACCTGTGATATACTGCTACGAATCGTCGATATCAATCCTCACGCCGCGCCAGTATAGCAATATCAACTTACTCGCTTCTCTTTCCATGGACTATGTATAGAATTGCTCAATCACTCTTATGCCCATACCATAGTAAGGCTTCTATACCACTTATAGTATAAAGTACACGAATAACAAGCCTTAATTAGCACCTTGCACCAACACAGTTTATCCCGCCCATGATTCAGGAATAAGTTTGGAGTTCAGTGATCCACTCCAACAGTATGACTCACTGTCAGTTCAATTGCATCAATATCCTACCTGACAGATCACTAGCAGACACTACAGTGATAGGGGAGAGTAGCTGAACTGGTATTAGGACGTGGCTACAAATAGGGGGGGGGGGGGGGGGGGGGGGGGGGGTCTTAGGTATGACTTTGGTTTCTACCCCTCTCAGAATATGGAGGGCATTAAGAAACATAGGAAAATTTTTATACTAAGAGTAACCCCCCTGTACAGTACCCTTGAAGTTTTACAAAACACGGATGTATACATGTACATAGGTATATACACCACCTATGGCACCATATAGCAGTAAAAGATAAACTTAGGTATGTATACTAGTAATATACTGCCTTAATTTACATCTTTCTTTCATTTAGGCATTGGCAAGAGCATAATAAAAAATTGCATAATAAAAGAAACATAGAAGTTCAAGGGTAGTCATTTATACGGTCCACCCATGCGTAAACGAGTTTGTTCTATCCAAGGTTAGATTTGCAATTTAGCAAGAGGCACAATTCAGGTTTTACACATTTTGGCTACCTTGGTATATCCTTTGTATCATCCTGCGTGGCAACAGAATTATCAATTATATAATGTGCTGCACATTTAACTTGTGTTGATGAAGCTGTAATTCACTGGTTTGATCCTCTTAAAATTTTATAAAGCCAACACTTTGGTCAGCATCAAGATTATGTACTGGTGCTCTTTCTAACTTTTGTTGAGATGCTATGGCCACATAAGAACCAAACTGTAATAGCAGAAACATTAGCAATAGCACACACTATGATCCAATATGATGATGCAAAGCACACCTTTCTATAAAACTGCAATCTTCCCCATTATCTAACACTTACAGGTATTTAAATGAATAATGCACACAGCTACATATAGAAGCTCACAATGTTACATTTTGAAAGCACACTTTTTTTAGCACAGAGGTTTTAATACCTGAACAGTATGCGCAATCATGTTGTGCAAGATTACTTAGCTGTATAGGTATTGAATGCACACCCTCACATAACAAAACAAGAGAATCTACCCATGGGAACTTGCATGCATTCCCTCTCTTAAAAGAGCAGTCTTTCTATGAAAATCTAGCCAAAAACTTGAGACAATTGAGTTGATAAGCACACCATGACATAAAAACATCAGTAACATAAAAGTAGGTGTGTGTGTGTGTGTGTGTGTGTGTGTGTGTGTGTGTGTGTGTGTGTGTTATTTTCTATTTTCCTATTCTACCACTCTGATAATATGTACTGTGTCACACTGAATGTGAAAAACTGGTTTATAAGAGTATTAATACATTGCTTCTATACCCCTTCACATTTCCAAAGCATACCTAGAATGCATATAATTGACTATCAGTGGCACAGTTAAATGCAGCCTTTTCCAAATTTAGTAGCTTAAAGCATTCAGTTCTAGCAGGCAAGAGATAAAGCCATTGAAAAGCAGGAGTACATTGCACTAGTAGATGTTGCCAATATATCACAAATAGCTCAACTAAGTACATGTATTAATGCACAAAAAGCTACAGTCTTTTTTTTTGGCAAAACACCATGAGTAAGATCACCTGATTTAAAGTAGCCTACACCTCCAAGGCATTTCCCCCCTTTAGACCTTGTTGTACTCATGCCGTCCTCTGTTTTATTCATTCACGATACATATGCAAGAAATTCAAGGGGTATGTACAGGGGGGTTGTGAGGGGTTAAAAATTCTTTGAAATTTATTTTCACATTCAGTGTGACCCAGTACATATTTTCAGAGTGGTAGAAACAAGAAATTAATTAAAAAGTGTAATAAGTCCCCCCCCCCCCCCCCCCCCCCCCCCCCCCCCCCTACTACAAAATGAAGAATGAAATCCCTCTTATGCCAACAATTTATATGTGCTATGAAAGTTTGCGACATGAACCATCGTAATTGCTGGCTTGCACTCATGTACTGATACACATAAAAGAATATGTTGCGCTCATAGACAAAACTTAATAAAAGATGAGAGACAGACACAAGATGGTTATCAGTGTATGAATTGTATTAAGCATAGCATTTGTCAAACATTATATGTCTACAGACCTTATATATTAAACTTGCTATGTATAATATTTGAGAATTGCGATAAAATCCGAAATCCCTTATTTACTAAATTGGTGCCTACATCACCAATTTAAAACCACGTGCATGCGCGTCACGTAAGACTGAGAACAAGAAGGCCGTGGAATGGTAGGTTATGTTATGAACGTCTGCGACTGAGCTAGCACTCATTGTTCTACTTAAAATGTAGCACTGAATTGTTTTTTTTTTTCAGTGCATGTGTCAGTATGGTAAGAAATTACATTGTACTCCATGCAGGAATAGAAAAGATGTGCATGAAGGAACGCTGAAGAGGGTATAGTCGTATCGAAAGGACAGGACGTACCCTGCAATATGCATTATGCGCCGCTACACAGAGTCAGAGAAGTGGCTGATACGAAAGCGTTCGACAGACTTCCCGCTAAGCCATGACGATGTTCTGCTGTATGTGGCAGGGAAGAACGAAGATGCAATCGCGGTGGTTTTTAACAGAAGGTAGAACAAATGCGTTTTAGTAGTATCACGCGTCCAAAAGTGGAGGCCATCAAGGAAGAGACCGCACCGAAGACAAATCGAGGCACTATACTATACTGGTCGCACATTCATCTGGACATACGTCGTCAGTAAGCAAAACAATGTATAGAACATGCCAGTAGTTGTTATCACTTTAAATTTCTTATCATTACGTTTTGTATTATTGTTTTTGGGTTCTCCAAAGCTACACATATAAAGATTTAGTACCCAGTTTTAGACAACCAATTCCAGAAGTGAAGCCAGTGGAACCCCTGCCAGAGAGGTGCTTCTATGAAAATCATACCAAAAAAATACTAAAATTGTGGATAGCATGCAGGGAAAATTCCACCGTACATGTATGTCAACAAGTAAGCCAATATTGTGTGGATACTAACATTCTTGTCAATTTTGATTTAGTGACATGAAGATTACATTGAAGTATATTGTTCAAATATGCTCTGAAAAAGAGCTTTGTTTTCCTACAAAGAATGCATATACATGTACAACAAAATTATTCCATATGAACTTTTTATTATCCTGAAGGAATTTTTAAGAACAATCTGTCAGTATACAACGAGTCAAAATCATACTTTAGAACACTCTTCATGCCAAGAACAGAAGAAAGGAGCACAGCCGCCTCCAATTAAACATCTGATGTCGTGAAAGAACTTCTGTCTTGTTTCAAGTGTCTTCTTGTGTTTAAATTAATTTCATTACATAAAATTCTGCCTTGTGTTTAAATTATAAATTAGCTATTCACTATAATATATACATTAAACATCTGATGCCGTGAAAGAACTTCTGTCTTGGTTTTATAAATTGCTTTCATTATATAACTTCCAAATTATCAATTATAGAAC
The DNA here is from genome assembly GCA_949361645.1 of Spongilla lacustris. Lineage (NCBI taxonomy): Eukaryota > Metazoa > Porifera > Demospongiae > Spongillida > Spongillidae > Spongilla > Spongilla lacustris. Next base: position 6,583,655 of record OX442433.1, on the reverse strand, counting down.
TTCTGTTCTGTGTTAAAAACTTAAAATGCATGGTTTTCATTATAAATTTGTCTGCCTTAACGGTTGCGATTTCGGTGAGAATCGTTTTCTCTTTTTAATTATAATTACCAGTGGTTGTCAAACGCTAACGGTTGCGATTTCGGTGAGGATCGACCTCTCTTTTAAACTATACACGCTATAATTACCAGTGGTTGTCAAAATCAAATCTCCTTTCTGTCAGGGAATTGAGTCCGCCTCATCCCCCGGACTGTATTCCCTGGATGTACAATATTTTACACGGACCGTATTCCCTAGGGAGTTGGGTCCGGGGGGGACCGTATTCCCTAAGGGAATACGGTCCGCCGGACCGAAAATTGGGCCGGACCGTATACCCTATGACACCGGTCATAATCTTAGTAGTTATGAAAAAATTGTGTTCTAATATATCAATTCAGTAAGTGACAGTTTTAAAAGTGAGATAGCGATCCACCCAGCGTTTGTGTGCTGATGTATACCTCCCAATTGCAATTTGCATATCAGTCATTTTCAACCTTCATGTCTTTAATACATACGCAAAATCACCACAAAATGGCTGACTATCTCACTCCAGGTGTGCTTACTCTGCTTCAGGGTACCACTGGTTTTGACCACACACCCTTCCTGTGTACAGCTGGTGTATATAGCCTCACATGGCTATGCATGTTGTCTATCACTACAGCCATGCCCTCACCTTACATATTAATAACCATGCTGACTGTAGTAATTGTAATTGATTATTAACAACAGACTATGGGACTGCAATAGAACCTTCTAGACTAACAGGCACGTGAGGCAGACTCTTTTAAGCGCTGGAATTGTAAGTACGAGTCAGTTGGCAACCCGGAGTTAGATAGCTGGACTATTGAGGCTCTACCCGTCACTCCCACTCTTCTGGACTTAGCCATTCCGTGTATGGTGTTGTATATGCTGTACTTGTATAACTGTGTGTGTGTTGAGTTATTACATTGGCGACGAGGGTAAAACTGCAGAATGGCCACCTTTTTGGGCACTCTTGGACCTTTCGACCCAGATTCCGAAGACTGGACTTGCTACTGCGAACGGCTAGAGCAATTTGTTGGAGTCAATGGTATCGATAACGCGGACAAGAAACGAGCAGTTCTCCTCAGCTCATGTGGGAGCGCCGTCTACCAGGTCATACGCAACCTTGTGGCACCAGAGAAACCGGCAGATAAATCCTTCTCCGAGTTAGTTAAACTTGTGCGTGACCATTATTGTCCTCCCCCGTCTGTAACTGTACAGCGCTACAATTTTAATTCGAGGACGCAGAAAGAAGGAGAGACAGTGTCACAGTTCGTAGCGGAGTTAAGGAGACTCTCCGAGCATTGTGACTTCAAGGCCACACTCGACGACATGCTGCGCGACCGCATCGTGTGTGGTGTCCGTAATTCGAGTGTACAGCGCAGGCTTTTGGCCGAGTCCGGGCTCACGTTCAAGAAAGCCTTCGAGTTGGTGCAGTCAGCTGAATCGGCGGAGAAAAATGCCACAGAGATCCAGCGCTCTGTTACCGTGGCTGTCAACGCGGTACAGAAGACTTCGGAGGTACAGGCAAGGTCACGAAACACATGTTACCGCTGCGGGGGTAAGCACAACGGAAAGGATTGTCTATTAGATACGTCCATTGTGTGCTATAATTGTGGCAAACAAGGCCATTTGTCTCGTGTTTGTCGCAGTCCCAAGGTGTCGGGCGCCAAGGGCAGGGGGAGAGGGTCTACCAGAGGCTCAGCAGCAGTACAGCAGGTCAATCTACCACCTGTAGAGGGGGAAGAGACATACACACTGTTCACCCTGTCTAAAGAAGGCTTCAGAGCCCCACTCACCATAGATGTAGTTGCTGATGGCGTTCAGTTGTCAATGGAGGTAGACACGGGAGCTATCATCAGCGAGTGCACCTACAGAAGACAGTGGTCTAAACAAAAGCGTCCCTTACTACAAAGAACAGATGTTAACCTGCGTACTTACACTGGAGAGAAGATTAACATCAAGGGCAAAATTTCACTTTCAGTGCAGTATGATAATGAAACGCTTTCATTGGATTTGCTGGTAGTAGAAGGAGATGGTCCATCTTTGATGGGCGTGATTGGTTAAGTAAACTGAAGCCTAACCTGTCTGTTTTTTATGCAGGAAACCCAGGGATCGACAAGGGTGTGGAAAAATTGCTTGATCGTTATGCAGATCTTTTCAAAGAAGAACTGGGTCGAGTGAAGGGGGTTGAAGTGAAAATACACGTCGATGAGTTGGCAAGGCCACGCTTTTTCAGACCACGGCCAGTCCCATTTGCCTTAAAAGGAAGAATTGAAGAAGAATTGGAAAGGCTACAGCGGGATGGTATTATAGAACCTGTGAAATTTTCTGAATGGGCGGCGCCAGTGGTACCAGTGCTAAAATCTGATGGTAGTTTGCGGTTGTGTGGAGACTATAAAGTAACTGTGAATAGTGTGGCTAATGTTGAATCGTATCCCCTTCCCAGAATCAATGATCTGCTTGCTTCACTGACAGGAGGAAAAGTTTTCTCAAAACTGGACTTGTCTCATGCCTACCTCACGGTTGTTCAATTCCATTGAAACATTGGAAACTAGGTTTAGAAAAGTAATATTGAAACGTACTTGCGTCACCCCTTAGCAACCACCCCGACAACGAAATGACCTTTGGAATGTACAGCAAAACACATGTCCTATTGACAAGTTTATTGCACGGTGTAGTACTGTGACCTGTGCACTTTGTATGGTGCTAATCCCGTGCTCGGGCCGCACTCCCACGAAGAACTGTGGCCTTCGACAACGGCCTACCTTAAAAGAACACCCCTCAGAAAGAATGGATTTCCCACGACCTCCAGCAAGAAACACCGAAAAACCAACGTGGAAGGTACAGCTAAGGCATGTGTGTACCGTTTTTTTGTGTAGGCTAATCGAGAACGATAATTTTTGCGAAGTTATACACGAACAAAACTAGCCATTTTTTTTAGCGGTTTTCGAGCGCTCGAGTTGTTATGGTTTTATCTTTTTGGGTTGTGGTACAACTGTGGTTTTATCTTTTTGGGTTGTGGTACAACTGAAGTGATGTTGTACTAAAAGTGTTAGAAAGTGGTGCTTTACTATATGGACACAAGTCGTTAGAGCTTGACATTCATGCATGGTGTGGTACTGGTATGGTATGGTACTGGGTGAACCCGCTGAACTTTGCATGCTCCCCAAGTAGGCCAAATCCTGTAGTTACCTCATGTTGGAAAATACTATTAACTAAAAAAAAAGAATAGTTGACAAACCTAACTGTTCCACAGGTAGAGACTTGCAAGAGGCACTCATCAGCTAGGAGGACTGCTACATCAACTGCCATATGCATTTCACTTCTGGTTAGGAGAATCAACTTCAAATGTACTGGCTACGCAGTGAGCCATCACATCACTCAGAAGCAGCAATATTAATTCTGGAGCACATTTCACTTCTGAGGGAGACATGGGCTTTTCTAAGCGGCAGGCTGGCAGCACTGACACCATGTACTGGCTGACGTTGTCAGCCACATGATGATGCACTTAGCACAAACAAGTGCATTGCATGGACTACTGGCTGTGAGAGGACTTCCAAACACAGAGGATGCCAGTGGGGGCCTAGAACAATCAGGACAGTGTACAGTTGATGTACATGTATGTGTCTGATAAGTACTCCTGCGATTGATGCATGGGCGTGATGATGTTTTCGTCTGCCTTTGATACTTGTTATGAGGTGAATAGTATATGCCATTTTATTCAATTGTACAACTTTAATAATGTTACTTGTACCTTACACTCCTGAGCTCAGTGAGCTAGCCAGAGGTGACTTGTTTTTTTTTTTTGTTTTTTTTTTTGGAACACCCTTCATTTTTGAGAGTTGTAGTACATCATCGTTTATGTTGACTGATACTGAGCTGTAAGGTGTTCTGCCACCTCCTTACACTGATATACAGTGTACCCTTCCATGATGGTCAACCACTCATTTCCTACACATTCTACCAAGTTGCTTGATGCGGTAATCCATTTGCCCTACATATTGAGTCGCAAGCGTGTCATTTATTCATGAAAATGCAAATATGACAGCAAGAGAAAAATTATCGTTCTCGTCTTTTGGTATACATAGCCTTGTGCCCCCATCTTTTCTCTTTACGAAAACGCCAGACTTACCTTGAGTTCTTGCGGGAGCTACCCGTACAACAGCCACAACTGAAGGTCATATTCCAATACACGCGCACATAATGTCATGACTTCCTTGTTTACTGACACATTAGACGACATGAGATCAACACATGCAGACATATTTTAGAAGAGGAATGTTAGAAGATGTGGAAAATATATTTGGTGTTAATACAGTAAAAAATAGACCACTGAAAAGGTACGATAAAACGACTGCGATAATGAGCTCATTAAACGTTGTGTTAAGAGCCCGTACCGTATGTTCTTAATACGCAACCTAGTTTCCAACTCCGAACAACCGTGACCTACAGCTGCCACTGGATGAAAAATCAAAGGAGTATGTCACCATCACCACTCATAAGGGTCTTTTCAGATACAATCGTATGCCGTTTGGAGTTGCGTCGGCTCCTGCCATCTTCCAACGAACCATGGAGAGAGTATTGCAGGGTATTCCACATGTACATGTGTACATTGACGATATTTTAGTTGCAGATTCAACTGAAAAGGAGCACTTGGTGACTTTGGAGAAGGTGATGTCAAGATTAGGAGAGTGTGGCATCAAATTGAAGAGAACAAAGTGCAAATTTATGCTGCCTAGCGTGGAGTACCTTGGTTACCATATCTCAGGAGAGGGAATCAGCCCTACTAAGGAAAAGCGCAGAGCTATAGTGGATGCACCAGTGCCGGAAGATATCTCACAGCTGAAGTCTTTTTTGGGGTTGGTGAACTATTACGCAAAATTTTTGCCTTGTCTTGCAGACACACTGGCACCACTGTACAAGCTGCTCACCAAACACCAACCGTGGAGTTGGGGAGCAGATCAGGCAGCTGCATTCCAGAAGGCTAAGTCCCAGCTCACCTCAGATGTTTTGCTGGTCCACTTTGATCCCTCAAAGAAAATTGCCCTCTCATGTGATGCCTCTCCTTATGGAATCGGAGTAGTGTTATCACATTTGCAGGAAGATGGGTCAGACAGACCAATAGCGTATGCATCACGGTCTTTGGCACCTGCAGAGAAGAACTATTCACAAATAGAAAAGGAAGGTTTGGCTGTAGTATGGGGTGTTAAGAAGTTTCACCAGTTCCTCTTTGGTAGACAGTTTGTTGTGTACTCAGATCACAAACCACTCCAGTTTCTCTTCGGTGAGACAAAACCAGTGCCAACGATGGCCTCTTCCAGGATACAAAGATGGGCACTAACTCTGAGTGCGTATAACTACCAGATGGTGTTCAGACCAGGCAAGAATCAAGGCAATGCTGATGGGCTAAGTAGATTGCCTTTAGCGGAGGCCCCTGAAGAGGTCCCTACACCTGGGGATACAATACTCATGCTGCAGGCCTTTTCTGACATGAGCTCGGTGGTTACAGCTACATCTATTTGACGGTGGACAGACAAAGACCCGGTGCTCTCGGTGGTCAGGAGAATGGTGCTTCATGGCTGGAGAACACAGTCAAACGAACAATTCAAGCCTTACGAATGCAGGAAAAGTGAACTTAGTGTGGAAGATGGTTGTATCCTTTGGGGAAGTCGTGTAGTGGTACCTCCACCTGGAAGGGTACCAATAATCAAGATTCTACACGATGGCCATCCAGGGGTATCTCGAATGAAATCTCTGGCCAGGAGTGTGGTGTGGTGGCCAGGACTTGACGCTGAACTCGAAGCAAAAGTGAAATCATGTGAGGCTTGCCAAGTAAATAGTAGGTCCCCACCTAAGTCCCCACTGCATCCTTGGGAGTGGCCTACAAAACCCTGGTCTCGCATTCATGTGGACTTTTGTGGCCCTTTTCTGGGTAAAATCATTTTTGTCATGGTGGATGCTCACTCCAAATGGTTGGAGGCTGCTGTTGTTTCCTCCACATCTTCCCAGCAGGCCATATGAGTGCTCAGACAAGTATTCTCATGTCATGGTCTCCCAGAGGTGTTGGTGTCTGACAACGGCACGGCCTTCACCAGTACGGAGTTCCAAACCTTTGTTCAACGTAATGGATTCAGACACATTAGAAGTGCTCCCTACCACCCAGCCACTAATGGATTGGCTGAACGAGCAGTACAAACTGTGAAAAATGCCTTAAGGAAGACATCAGGGGATATTGACACATGCTTATCTCGGTTCCTTTTCCAGTACAGGTTAACACCCCATTCTACCACAGGAAGATCACCTGCTGAGCTGTTGTTGGGGAGGAAACCGTGCTCGCACTTGGATTTCATTTTCCCATCTGTGGAACATCACGTGACTAAAAATCAAGAAAGACAGAAGGAGAATCATGACGTGCACACAAGACAACGCTCATTTCAGGTGGGTGAAGAAGTGTATGTCCTAAACCACAGAGGGATGCCAAAATGGATACCAGGAAAAGTTACTGCTGTACGGGGTCCATTGACACTGGTTGTAACGTTGGATGATGGCACAAAAAGCCGTTATCATGTTGACCATGTCAAGGAGCGGATTACCGGGGGTAAGAGGGACTCTGGAACATTTCAGCAGCCAGAATTGGACCCTCTGCCAACCATTGTCACAATGGCAGACAGACAAGCTGAGTTACCGCAGGCACCAGCCCCTCCCATCGCGGAAGTCGAGCCGGATCCTGACCCTTTAGAAGAAGAGGCTCCTCCAGTGGCCGACCTTGAAGCTGTCCCTCTTCTGCCCAGACGCTCTAATCGTCCTCACCGACCCCCGGAGCGTTATGGCTTATGAGGGGAGAAGTGTAGTAATTGTAATTGATTATTAACAGCAGACTATGGGACTGCAATAGAACCTTCTAGACTAACAGGCACGTGAGGCAGACTCTTTTAAGCGCTGGAATTGTAAGTACGAGTCAGTTGGCAACCCGGAGTTAGATAGCTGGACTATTGAGGCTCTACCCGTCACTCCCACTCTTCTGGACTTAGCCATTCCGCGTATGGTGTTGTATATGCTGTACTTGTATAACTGTGTGTGTGTTGAGTTATTACACTGACCATCAGCCATCTTGTGGTGGTTATTAATATGTAAGGTGAGGGCATGGCTGTAGTGATGGACAACATGCATAGCCATGTGAGGCTATATACACCAGCAGTACACAGGTGTGCTTACCCTACTTCAAGGTACCACTGGTTTTGACCACACCCTTCCTGGTGGAAATGAGTCAGCCATCTTGTGGTGATACTTTTTACATATGTAAAGCTGATGGCAAGGCTGTAGTGATAGAGAATAGTGCCTTATACATGTATCACTAGAGTTGGTTGCACCACTTCGTAGCATAAAGTAGTATAGCTTTGTTTTTTAAGGGGCGTAGGCTTAGTCAGCTCATGTAATCGTTACATACATCCGGTAGATGGCACTCCAAATCGCAGGGAATCACCGTAAAAAGCCCCCATTAAAGGTTTTTGCGGAATGTGAGGCTGAGGGATGTGAGTTACAAATTGGGGATAACCCTTACTGATCCGCTACCCCTATGTATTACATGTGCACTTGAACCCGGCCTCTATAAACAATGCATGCTGCGTTAAATCATTTCTTCCAGATTTCTCAATCATTACTTCCAGTGTCCTTCAACATTCTCTACGCTTGTGCTGTATTCGTAGCCATAGCGAAGTACAGTGGTAAGCCGCATAATTATGCGGGTTTGCTTGCTAACTTTATGCGTATCTCTCCCCAAAGAGTGGGGAAGTCACAATAAGGTCAAAGGCAGCAGGCTTGCCACAGAGCCAATTAGAAGCTAGGATGTCAGCAGGGCATGTGTGCTGGAGCTCAAATCCAAGTCCACTGCCAGCTCCTGCCTTGGCACTAATGCAGGTACAATGCCAGGTTTGAAGCAATACATCCTCCAGCTTGTTCTGCCTGGATACACATCACCTTCTTGTTTTTTATTAATGCATGCATGTCATGTCCAGTTTCTAGGCCTAGCCACCACTTGATGGCCATTTGGTGCTCGTTGACATCCAAAATGATTGCCCTAGCATTAGTTCTCATCAATGAAAGGTTCAGCCTTGAATGGTGTTCAAAGGTGGCTGCTCCATAAGACTTCACCTGTTATCCTTACTACAAATGCATGCCTGTGTGGGGCATGTGAAACTGTCCTGAGTGAATGCAAAATTAAGTATGGGAAGCTGATCATAAATGTATACCTATTGTTCTACTGGTTCATAATCAAATGAGATTCAGTATTATTTATGCTCTTTGTGGCAGTCCAAACATCATAATTATTAGATAACACATACATGGCATATAATGTATCAGTGTTATTGGCTACTCATATTGTATCCTAAAGATGATTCAGTCTTTTATGCTATTATTCAAAAAAATTCTGCAGTCCCTACGTATACTTTTAAAGTCAGGTTCTTACTAATCTAGTCTTGTTACTACATATAGAGCAGCCTTCATCAAGTCTTCAATTCCTGGAATGACACGCAGTCAGCAGTAATTGTGCTATCTTCGGCTGAATAAGAGCTACTCTCAATCATTTCCATTTCTCTGAGTGCATCACCCTTCGAGACTACTTTCTTCTTCCCCACTGCAGCTAAAAAGGTGCTGAGAGTAAAGTGGTTATCATGCGGTACTTCATTGAAGTTGTTCTCTGTTGCGAGTGAATTTTCAGGCTCATATGTAGTCTCACCTTGCGCTGTTGTTAACAAACCGTCACATAGAGTGGAGGAAAATTTACCATCGTCCTCGGCAAGTACAACATACGACTTCATTGTTTTATTAATTCGAATTCCATGCCCTGCTGATTTTGCAAAATGAAACCACGATCGCCAAACCATCTTGGCATCTTTGTTTCGCACTCCGTGGAAGAGAAGGATGAGGAGGCCTTGGCAACCTATGAAGACGCTAAATACGATTTGAAGTGCACACGCTAGGTAAGTTATTTTGTTATTGCTTGCTGCAAGTCCAAATCCCCACCCAAGGCCCAAAACCAGGGCCAATCCTGCAGCAATTGTAACGTTGCTTTGTTTGAAGCTCTCCTTCGCTACTTTCGCAGGTCTGACGAAGGACACCATTATGACAATGAACACAATCCAGTTGAATAAGTAGATGGCCAGGAAGGGCAAGATAAATCCAAGGTAGAAAGGATAGCCATTAGCACGACAGCTGAAAACAGAAGCATAAATAGTTACCATAGTTCTGTTATTTTTTGCTTAATAGTCCGTTTCCATTACATTATGCATGTATAAATTCTAGTTACAGCCTAAGCATCCCTTCTATTATTTTTTAGTTAGCTTACTAGTTTCCATTAATATAATATCTGTGACCTGCTCCAGCTGAAATGATCACAACTCCAAAGGGTACAACTGAAGGAGTACATTCGTATAGCATATTGTCACATAACACAAAGTTATATGCATGTACTTACGCCAGGCCACTAGTCCTGCCTTTAAAGTGAACCGTCTTATCCTTTTGTCCCAAATTCTCACAAGCTTGATGTACAGAAACACAGCTTCAGCTGCAGTCCACATGAAATACACCAACATGAAGTAGTGGACCAAGGCTGCACTGGTCCCACATAATGCAGGAACAGGTGTTGCATTGGCAGACATCACAAAGACCACATACAGGCACAGCAGTGCACAGGACATGTTGATCATAACTTGGCCGTGATCAGATGAACGCAAAGGCCTGTATATCATGTACGCAGAGAAAAAGACAAATTGGTGCTAGTAAAGTTAGACTTCAGGTATGGGCGCACAATGATGCAGCAAACTGTGCACGTGAGGCCTCACTTTGAACAGGTGTAGGTTATAATGAACAGCAGTAGTGAGAGGAGGGAGGCCACAGTCCCAATATATGTTAGTATGTTTGCAGCAGGGCAGCTCAAACTTCCAGGGTTTAGATCCTGTGTGGGTGCACACATTATCACTGTCAAATGCACTCAGTTTCACCGGGTTAAAATGAAGTCACTCACCAAGAGCAGTCCAAAGTTACCTTGGTAAGGTGTACTCGTACTGCTAGAGTCAACCTTACCACCTCCTAATTTAGTTTCTGTTGTGATTATGTTGTTCTCTTTATGCACTATATTGCAGCCCTCTGTTGTCCACATGCCATCTTGATAGGGTCCACTGGTCCACTGTACAGCTTCAATTTTAGATGCATTTGCAGCTTCCTATAATAAACAACCAGCTCGCCCAACGTTTCACACATTTTTTAAATTCATTTACCTTAACAAGCTGAAATGAAAACTGAAGCTGACTGGCCAGGTTTAAGGCAATACCTCCAACACTGACTATGATAGACCCAAGTCTGAAGCCTTTTTGTTCCTGTTCAGGAGATCTAAACAGTGTGTCCTGAAGAAATGTGTAGAAGAACAGCCTGTATATGGATGGCCCAGCATTGCCACACACATTAGGATATGACGGCAGAATTTGTGCAGAGGCTGTTGTGTTCCCTCCTGCATCATTTGAACTAATAGCTATGGTTTGGTTGCCTTCTCTGGCCATACCAACAGAACCCAGTTTGACGTAGAAACCTTTTCCAGTAAAACAGTTGTTTGATATGTTGACATTTTCCAGTTGAATGGCGAATGATTTTCCTACAAACACTGTGGTTTCATTAATAATGGCATTGTTTGAGTAGATGTTTAGAATATTGATGATCCTGTGAAAGGATTAAACAACAGAATGTATTATGTGTGTTGCATTTAATATGCTCTTCATCATGTATCAGGCATGCATTTGTATAGTAAGGGTCCATGTATATCATGGGGTAAGGTGCTTGAGATCAAGACATTCATTGCCAAAATCCTCAAGCCACCTTTGAACTCTATTTGAGGCTGAACCTTTCATTAGTGATACCTACATGTAATGCTATGGCCATTCTGTTCAGATGTTAGATCTTATACCTAAGTGCAACTATTGTTTCGTACTATAGTGTATCAGCTGCACAATAAACTTTCACTTACCTTGTAGCTACTTGTGCTTCATACATCACATCTGGATCAGTTTCTAGCAATGCATCTATACTTCGCAAAAGGATAGTAGCAATCTGTGTGTTGCAAAACAGGCGATTCTTTAATTTGGTAAAATATTGCTTGACATACGAGCACAAACCTCAGGGTTATTGATAGCATCATTCAGGAGATCTTCCACTTCATTAACAACACGTGATATAATCCCACTAATGCGTGGAATACATATTATTTCAATGGGTCCCCATACCCCGCCTGTAGGATAGGAGCCTACACAGCGACGTTGAATACACGGAGACGGTGAATAAACAGTACCGACATAAGACTGAGGCCAGTCAAATGTTTTGTTACCAGTGCTCATGAGATGAGGACAGCTTTCTATGTATAAGAGAATTTACATATACACATCTGTTACACTTACAGCACAACTGGTATAAGAAAAAAACACAATACGAATGTGTAATATGCCATAATGATGCCGGATCACATTATGTATATATGTTACGGCCCGATTTGAATCCGTGACCCGATTTTAATCGATTTAAAGCCGGTTGACCCGGTTTTTGGCATTGCACTTGTCTTGACCCGATATGAATCGGGTCGGTGCTTTTGACTTGCTACGTTATTTTCAAAGGATAGTGCACAGCCTGACCATTTTGATAATAAAAATCATTGTCATTGAGTTAGTACACACTTGGTGTTTGATAATGAAAGTGAAACTTCATCATATCAAATCACGACAACACTACTTTTACATTTACAGTCAAATACGTACAGGCTAATAGCTGCATGAGTCGCACAGACACGTTATGCTACTGTTTTCCATTTCAATCCTATTGGACTCCTTGATGCACATACGCGTGGAGCATTTCTCCACACCCCAACATATCTTTGTCTTCGGTACTCCTCCGGCAAGTGCAAAATACCTCAATCTTGTCATTTTTCATGTCCCTACGCGCTCTCCTTCTTTCAGCATATCAGAAGAAATGGGTTGTATCGCTCCATTCTCTAAACACTGTAGTAAATGGTCCCGCATGCATGGATATACCTTCAGTGTTGAAGTGCATGCAAGTACTGGGGTCTTCCCCAGCGCAAAGAGCAGTGGCAAATGCCAACGCGAAAAAACCCACAATCGTTTGAATTATTTTGCCTATCAACAGCAACGAAGTCTATAAGCTGATAAGACGCTCGGTTGACATGAGAATCGAACAGGTCCGCTGCTTTGTACTGATAGGAATCGCGGTGTTCATACATGTACTGTCAAACACCTTAACCATGCACGGGATAGCAATTGATGGTTGATATTGTCACCCAATGGTCGTTATTGGAGTGAAGCACTTGGATAAATTCTTTCCTGCCTCCAATCACTTCAAAGGGACCAGTGGATTCTACAAGGGTATAGAATTTTGCAAGCCTGGTGTGCCATACCGCAGCTTCAATAAACACTGTGTTGCATTGGCAATTGTGTCACTTGTGCACATTTATTTCGACATGAGGCACTTGGTCATTGAAAGCAAAACAGCTATAAATATTACAAATGTATTAAACATGCAGATTTAGATTTTCCCCTAATTTGGTATACCTTACATACTGGCTTCACTCGATGAGAAATTGTAAATCATGGGATTGAAGGTTTACAGGCAATGTGGCACACAGAAATACAATTAGTGAGTGGTTGACCTCGTCATCCACAGAGCCAGAGGTTAGCGGAATGTGCTCACCAAACACTTCAAAAGAAATTAAAGGGGGAGAGATAATGAAGAGCAAGCTGCAGACACCACCATGGAGTGAATGGCTTCCAAAAATAGCCTGAATAAGCTTTTCGTTACTTTAATTAATGCTGTTTGATTAAATTTACACATGCAGTAGGAAAAAAAGCTGCAAGAGGTCACCTTTACTGGCCTAAGCATAACAGCTTGCACAAGTATGTGACAAAGCATAGATATCATCAGTGCTGCATGGTGAGGACTTGTATGCTGATACGATCTACATTGTAAGAGCCACAATTTATGCAGTGCAAAAAAAAAAAACCAAAAAAAAAATCAAACACACATGATAGCAAAACCATGACTCACATTACTCAGATTGCTTATTTCGATTTGAGTTGGTGTGGTATGCATTCTTACCATGGCCAGACGACAGAATTATGAACATATTCAATTCACATAAATTCTAACACTCTGTGCGTCAGATACTATACAGTACACTGTATACAGTACCTGCTCCTTGGTGGGAACAACGAGGATGCCCTCTGAATCAAGGCACGTCAAATTCATTATAGCTGGATTTTGTTTCTCTTGATGAACTGTCACACTTTATGTTGCACAAAACAGGATATTGAAGAGATGTTTTACACACTCACCAAAGGCTGAATAGCACACGCCGCCGGCTACTTCCTCTCTTTCCATCAGGAGGGAATTTCTCTGATAGGATTGCGTCAAATTCAGACTCACTGACACCAATATTAACGATCTCAGCCACATATGATGAAAATCCGGTCAACTGCATGGATTTTAACTCCCGACCTGCTTTAAATCGGGTTGACCGGATTTAAATCCGGTCACGGATTCAAACCGGGCCGTAACATATACACAGCAAGAACAGAAATCACTCGAAAATCGATTTGTAAGGAGTGTGTAGTCCTATATCAAGTGAAGCACTCTGTAAATTTTCAGTAGCTCTGAAAATGTGTCATAATTATAATAACAATTATAATTACACGTTGCACTGCAGTTGACACATCTGATCAGGCCTGGCCACAGTCTGAGTAGAGGTGGCCTTTGTTTACGTTCTATTTCCCATCACACCCCAGCAGCATACATTGCATCCCCGAGCTCTTCTGGCTTTAGTACCTGTACATCGTCTTACAACACTTTAAACAAGCAGTAGTGGGATGCAGTCTGCGTAGAGGATGTGTTGACATCACCCTTCCACCAAAATATACTATCCACAAAAGTGGACAAACACCTTTTCGATCTGCTCTTAGAGAACTCCTCTCCCACAGATAGAGCTCGCCTGCTTTCAGTCTCTTCCCCACATGCTGCCTCATGGATCTCAGTTATACCCTCTGAGGGGCTTGCTGGAGCCGTCTGAATTTCTTGTAGCCATCAAGTGGTGATGGCTACCTGAAATTCTGGCCTCTCTTGAGTGCTAAGGGCCCACTTGAGTGTTATGGTGGAGGCAGGAAGCAACCTCATCCTTGACCATAGCCAGCTGACATCCTGGTACCCAACTGGTCGGTGAGCAAGCCAGTGGCCTTTGACCTATCTGTGACCTCACTGCTCAATTTAAATGTTTTTTTGGAAGCGGGAGTCATAGCTGGTGCAGCCGCCAGAGCTACTGAGCTGAGGAAGCATGAGGCAAATGATGGAAAGTGTAGGTGGGTTTGTATCTCCATGGTTGTTGAAGCTTATGCTGAAGCCATGGAGTCATTGTCGCATCTGACCTCTCGCTTAGCAACCAGTTCAAAAAAGGCAAGGGCAGCTGTTCTTTATGGCAGGCTAAATCTTAATAACCTACTTAAACCAAATGCCACTGCTATACTGTCTAGATGCTTTGCCCTGGACATGAGACTGTTTAGATTAGGTAGTTACATATTTTCCGTGTTTTATAATATAATTATAATTATCTACCCTCAAAGAAGTATTTTGGGGTGGGTTTTGCCACTTTTGCATTCTAATGATTGATGATTATAATTATTCCCTTTCTTACCTGTAATGATACAACTTGATCCTCCAATCCCTGGTGCACACACACATGAGGTTGAGGTGCCATAACCTTCCACACAGGTGCCTCCATTTAGACACATGGTTGGGGTACAGTAGTTAATGTCATTGGAGCAGCTTGTTCCATTGAAGCCTGGTGCACATGTACAATTGGTGTAGGTACCATATCCATCATAACAGGTGCCTCCATTTAGACAGGTGGATGGGGTACAGTATTTGATGTCATTGGAGCAGCTTGTTCCATTGAAGCCTGGTGCGCATGTACAATTGGTGTAGGTACCATATCCATCATAACAGGTGCCTCCATTTAGACAGGTGGTTTGAGTACAGTATTTGATGTCATTGGAGCAGCTTGTTCCATTGAAGCCTGGTGCACATGTACATGTTGTAGTGGAGTTGCCAATGTACACACATGTTCCTCCATTGTAGCAAGGATTAGCTTGGCATATATCTGGGTAGATGGAACATTGTCATTCACTATTCTGAACATGAAATCAGGATCACTCACCAATGATTGTAACACCAACATTGTTAGCACCTAAAAGCTGAGATGGAGGTACAAGGCTTTGGAGATTGAAAGTGAATTTTGATATGTTTGTTTGAGCCTTATAATAAACCTGACCAGTTATAATGTAGTCACTGGCATTATGAATACCATTTAGTTGGGCCAAGTTATGAGTAGAGAGAAACACAAAGTAGTCAGATGCAAAAGTTGAAGGACCAATATTGCCAGTGATACTAACTATTACACTTGATCCTGATGCCACCATCAATGGATTAATATAAAGAGTAAAACCAAATAATATGGTCCCAACTGGAGTAGAATTCAGAAATGTTAGCTCATAGAAGGTGGCATTGAAGATGCTTACATAACCATTGGGCACTGTGTGATGTGGAATGTGGAGAACTCAAGAGTTAACAACATCACTTTGACTGTGCTTATGTAAACACTCACATGGAAGGCACAATCTAGATGTGTAGTTTCCATAGTAGTAAGGAGGGCAGGAGGTTACACAGGTACTTCCATTTAAGTACAGAGGATTAGCACATCCTAGGAGGGAGACAGCCAGTTATGGCATACCTTGGCAGTCAACTCTTTACCTTCTGGTATGACAGTGGTGTTTAGGGTGGCATAGAAAATACTGACCCCCTCAGAGTTCTGAACCACCACTGCATAGCTGCATGGGTGAGAACATTCACTTGGTGATATCAATGAGAGGAATCCTGTACTGCAGGGTTAGGATCCTAATGCACATTATTATATATATATGTCAGCATACCTTTCTCACCATAAAAGCTTTCTCATGCCACGCACCATTCTCACCACACACATATCACCATTTTCACCACACACATATCACACTCACAGGAAGACAATAGGCCCAAACCGTGCAGCTGGAGCAGTCCATGTCAAGGAAACATTGTTCTTCACACTGTTGTTGGCATGTGAGACTGCACTCTATATGTGCACAAAAGTTCATAACCCGAAGCTTATCATTTAATCTTAAAACAAAGCTAGACTACCTCACTTTATACAGTTATTAATGTGCTGTATACTTAATCATATTATATAATAATAATATTGATATTAATCATAACTATTATAATTCGAATGGAGTGTATATATATTGGTTCTTACCTCTGGAGGGGAGCACTGGCTGAGCTGCTGTGATCCATCTTTACCCACTGAGAACGTCCCTAGTGGAGTACCACTGACAGAGCTTCTTGCTTGGATCAGGAACCCTCTGAAGTTACCCCCACTCAAGGTTACTATCAAAAAGAATATATGCCATATGTATGATACTCACTGAAAAGCTTGACTGATTCAGTTTCACCACACACACACACACACACACACACACACACACACATACACACACACACACACACACACACACACACACACACAGACACACACACACACCATAGATTAAAGACCTTACTTACGTTCCGTAAGGTCTTTAATCTATGCACACACACACACACACACACACACACACACACACACACACACACACACACACACACACACACACACACACACACACACACACACACACACACACACACACACACACACACACACAAACACTCATATACATACATACACATACACAGTGTATACACGTGTCTAAAAAGGACAGTAACTTTATATTGTGAGCAACACAGAATCCCTCCTTTAGCATTCAGTTGCATGAGTTCAGTGATTGATCGACAGCAGCGGATGGATTACATCACCGCTACGTTTGGTTGGTCTGGGTACGAAACTAGATTGCGGCTATCGTTGAAGCGATCTACGTGATTTGCCGGGCACTCGGGGGGTTAAATCACGTGGTTACGCTGTCTACCCTACATAACAGTGTTTGTAATGCAGCTGTTTACAATAGACGACCCACATCATACGAAAGTTATGTAAGTTTATTTACAGTTGATATAAGTTGTGTAAAGCCTAAATTTGTATTCCTGTTTCTGGATTAGTATCGAGTTCATTTCACATGCATCCTGAAAGCAGCTCATTTTTGACTCTTCAGTTATTTACAGCACTTTTTAGCCAGCGCGGATTTGGACTGCGAATTGCGGTTTTCATGGGACGTATACCAGTCAGTTTCATGCCTTTCTGTAAATTCTAAAGCTACGATTCTTGCTTGATAGCAATAACAACTATAAACTCCTTTTCTTGCACAGACTCATACACGTTTTTTTTTTTTTGTTTTCATAATACGGCACAACCCCCACGTAGCGATGAAGGGGCAACCTCATGTTTCCCCCCCCCCCGTAGCCCTGCTAACGCCAGTTTTTGTCGCCAGTGTTTGTACAAGTATAGTCTGCATGCATGCAGTGGACAGAAATAAGAACGCTTATAGTAAGCTGCGTATAATTCTGATTAAATTCAGTACTGCACATATATAGGCCCTATTTTATAATAATACGGAATAATTATTACTGATATCATACGTGCGGCTACTGACTTCAGCAATCCGGCAGTTTGAAATCACTTTGCATGACATTGACCAGCATGCAATTACCGGCTGAGCAAATCAATCGCGCATTGTTCGGCATTGACTATAATATACTATACTTACCTACGTAGGTGTATCCAGGGGTATAGTAGAGGTTGCCTAGTTGATTGTAGAACTGAGAGATGTCCAACACAAAGGGACTTGACTGAAGATTCTGAGACGTGCCGTTATGACCCTCGGGATATATCCTCGTACAGGCTGCTGCAGGTACTCCAGTGGAATAAGCTCTTACGGTCGTTGCTATGCTTAGTAGTATGCAAGCTACTAGCCAGCGGTAGGGTAGTCCCATATCGATAACTATAAAGCTTGCCCTGTATATTACTAATTGCGCTGCATGTATAAATATCGCTTGCAAGAAAAGAAACAACATCCTGCGGAGCATTTTTGTAACAAATGCAAATGCATTCAATCAGCCAGGGTCGGTCAGTGCCTCCGTTCCGGCAGGCGGCATGTATATACGGCCGTGGCCTAGCTCTATCAGTCCAAGTCTACTGCCAGCTCCTGCCTTGGCACTGCTGCAGGTACAATGCCAGGTTTGAAGCTATACATCCTCCAGCTTGTTATGCCTGGATACACATCACCTTCTTGTTTTTTTATTAATGCATATCATGCATGTCCAGGGGATCCAAAGGGTGTTATGGTCCCAATGCGCAAGAGGTGAGCCAGGTGAGGTTTCTAGGCCCAGCCACCACTTGATGGCCATTTGGTGCTCGTTGACATCCAAAATGATTACCTTAGCATTAGTTCTCATCAATGAAAGGTTTAGCCTTGAATGTTGTTCAAAGGTGGCTGCTCCATAAGACTTCACCTGTTATCCTTACTACAAATGGATGCCTTTTGGGGGCATGCGAAACTGTCCTGCATGAGTGAGCCCTCTTGTGTACCATAAACTTGTAATGTGATGGACTACGAATTTCAATCACTTCAATGCAAAATTAAGTATGGGAAGCTGATCATAAATGTATACATATTGTTCTACCGGTTCATAATCAAATCAGATTCAGTATTATTTGTGCTCTTTGTGGCAGTCCAAACATCATATTTATTAGATAACACATAAACTACAGTGCTATATAATGTATCAGTGTTACTGGTTACTCATAGTGTATCCTAAAAATGATTCAGTCTTTTATACTATTATTCAAAAAAATTCTTCAGTCCCTCCATATACCTTTTAAGTCAGGTTCTTACTAATCTAGTCTTATTACTACATATAGAGCAGCCTTAATCAATAGGCTGGTGTAGTCTTCAATTCATGGAATGACAAGCAGTCAGCATGCAGTAATTGTGCTCTCTTTGGCCGAATCATTCTCAATCATTTTCATTTCTCCGAGACAGAGTGCATCACCCTTCGAGACTACTTCCTTCTTCCCCGCTGTAGCTAAAAAGGTGCTGTGAGGAATGTGGTCATCATGCGGTACTCCATTGAAGTTGTTCTCTGTTGCGAGTGATTTTTCAGGCTCATATGTAGCCTCACTTTGCGCTGTTGTTGGCAAAACGTCACGTAGAGTGGAGGTAAATTTACTATTGTCCTCTGTGTTTACATCAAACGACTTCATTGTCTGAATTCCATGCCCTGCTGATTTTACAAAATGAAGCCACGATCGCCAAACCATCTTGGCATCTTTGTTTCGCACTCCGTGGAAGAGAAGGATGAGGAGACCTTGGCAACCTATGAAGACGCTAAATACGATTTGAAGTGCACACGCTAGGTAAGTTATTTTGTTATTGCTTGCTGCAAGTCCAAATCCCCACCCAAGGCCCAAAACCAGGGCCAATCCTGCAGCAATTGTAACGTTGCTTTGTTTGAAGCTCTTCTTCGCTACTTTCGCATGTCGGACGAGGGACACAATTATGACAATGAACATAATCCAGTTGAATAAGTAGATGGCCAGGAAGGGCAAGATAAATCCAAGGTAGAAAGGATAGCCATTAGCACGACAGCTGAAAACAGAAGCATAAATAGTTACCACAGTTCTGTTTTTTTTGCTGAATAGTCAGTTCCCATTACATTATGCATGTATAAATTCTAGTTTCAGACTAGGCATCGTTTTTTTTTAGTTAGCTTACTAGTTTCCATTAATATAATATCTGTGACCTGCTCCAGCTGAAATGATCACAACTCCAAAGGGTACAACTGAAGGAGGAGTTCATTCATATAGCATATTGTCACATAACAAAAAGTTATGCATGTACTTACGCCAGGCCACTAGTCCTGCCTTTAAAGTGAACCGTCTTATCTTTTTGCCCAAAATTCTCACAAGCTTGATGTACAGAAATACAGCTTCAACTGCAGTCCACATGAAATACACCAACATGAAGTAGTGGACCAAGGCTGCGCTGGTCCCACATAATACAGGAACAGGTGTAGCATTGGCAGACATCACAAAGACCACATACAGGCACAGCAGTGCACAGGACATGTTGATCATAACTTGGCCGTGATCAGATGAACGCAAAGGCCTGTATATCATGTACGCAGAGAAAAAGACAAATTGGTGCTAGTAAAGTTAGACTTCAGGTATGGGCGCACAATGATGCAGCAAACTGTGCATGCATGAGGCCTCACTTTGAACATGTATAGGTTATAATGAACAGCAGTAATGAGAGGAGGGAGGCCACAGTCCCGATATATGTTAGTATGTTTGCAGCAGGGCAGCTCAAACTTCCAGGGTTTAGATCCTGTGTGGGTGCACACATTATCACTGTCAAATGCACTCAGTTTCACCAGATTAAAATGAACTCACTCACCAAGAGCAGTCCAAAGTTACCTTGGTAAGGTGTACTCGTACTGCTAGAGTCAACCTTACCACCTCCTAATCTAGTTTGTGTTGTGATTATGTTGTTCTCTTCATGCACTATATTGCAGCCCTCTGTTGTCCACATGCCATCTTGATAGGGGCCACTGGTCCACTGTACAGCTTCAATTTTAGATGCATTTGCAGCTTCCTATAATAAACAACCAGCTCACCCAACATTTCACACATTTTTTAAATTCATTTACCTTAGCAAGCTGAAATGAAAACTGAAGCTGACTGGCTAGGCTTAAGGCACTACCCCCAACACTGACTATGATAGACCCAAGTCTGAAGCCTTTTTGTTCCTGTTCAGGAGATCTAAACAGTGTGTCCTGAAGAAATGTGTAGAAGAACAGCCTATATATGGATGGCCCAGCATTGCCACACACACTAGGATATGACGGCAGAACTTGTGCAGAGGCTGTTGTGTTCCCTGCATCATTTGAACTAATAGCTATGGTTTGGTTGCCTTCTCTGGCCATATCAACAGAACCCAGGTTGACATAGAAACCTTTTCCAGTAAAACAGCTGTTTGATATGTTGACATTTTCCAGTTGAATGGCAAATGATTTTCCTTCAAACACTGCAGTTTCATTAATTATGGCATTGTTTGAGTAGAATTTTAGAATATTGATGATCCTATGAAGAAAGGATTAATTAATGTATTATGTGTGTTGAAGTTAATAAGCATGCATTTGTTCTAAGGGTCCATGTAGCAGTTTCTCTTGTTTGAGATCAAGGCCTCATGCAATCCATTCATAGACAAAATCCTCAAGCCACCTTTGAACTATATTTGAGGCTGAGCCTTTCATCAGTGATGTCTACATGTAATGCTATGGCCATTCTGTAGATCTTGTACCTACATGTAAGTGCACTTATTGTTTCGTACTATAGTGTATCAGCTGTACAATAAACTTTCACTTACCTTGTAGGTACTTGTGCTTCATACATCACATCTGGATCAGTTTCTAGCAATGCATCTATATTTTGCAAAAGGATAGTAGCAATCTGTGTGTTGCAATACAGGCAATAATGTAATTTGGTAAATATCGCTTGACATGCGAGCACAAACCTCGGGGTTATTGATGGTATCATTAAGGAGATCTTCCAATTCGCTGACAAGACGTGAAATACTCCCATTAATGCGTGGAATACATATTATTTCAATGGGTCCCCATACCCCGCCTGTAGGATAGGAGCCTCCACAGAGACGTTGAATACATGGAGACGGTGAATAAACAGTACCAACATAAGACTGAGGCCAGTCAAATGTTTGGTTACCAGTGCTCATGAGATGAGGACAGCTTTCTATGTATAAGAGAATGTATACAACAGTTACACTTACAGTAGTCTATCCATGCACAACTGGTATAAGAAAAAACACAATACGAATGTGTAATATGCCATAATAATGACCATATTATGTATATACACAGCAAGAACAGAAATCACTCGAAAATCGATTTGTAAGGAGTCTGTAGTCCTATATCAGGTGAAGCACTTTGTAAGTTTTCAGTAGCTCTGATAATGTGTCATAATTATAATAACAATTATAAAACATGTTGCATTGAATTTGATACATCTGATCAGGCCTGGCCACAGTCTGAGTAGTAGGTGGCCTTGGTTTACGTTCTATTTCTCATCACTCACCGGCAGCATACATTTCATCCCATAGCTCATCTGGCTTTAGCACGTCCTCTCAACAACATCTTGAGTAGAGGCATTCAACTCCCTTGTTCTAACTTCTGATGCAGTCTGTGTAGAGGATGTGTTGACATCACCCTTCCACCAAAAGATGCACAAAAGTGGGCAACCACCATTTCAATCTGCTCTTAGAGAATTCCTCCCCCATAGAGATAGAGCTCGCATGCTTTCAGTCTCTTCCCCACATGCTGCCTCATGGATCTCAGTTATATCCTCTGAGGGGCTTGGCCTCCATCTGGAGCCGTCTGAATTTCAGGTAGCTATCAAGTGGTGACTGGGCCTTGACATCCAGGGAGTGCGCTTGACCCCCTTGGCCATCACGCTCTCACCTGTAAGCGGGGGTTGACGTTGTCTCCTGCCACAATAAACTCCGAGACACCCTAGCGGAGGCCTGTCGCAGGGTCCACTTGAGTGTTAAGGTGGAAGCAGGAAGCAACCTCACCCTTGACCATTGCCACTCCTGCCCAGCTGACATGCTAGTACCCAACTGGTCTGTGGGCAAGCCAGCAGACCATTGACCTATCTGTGACCTCACCACTCTATTTAAATGTTTTGTTGGAATTGGGAGTCAGAGCTGGTGCAGCCGGAAGAGCTACTGAGCTGAGCAAGCATGAGGCAAATGATGGAAAGTGCAGGGAGCTTGGGTTGGTCTGTGTCCCCATGCTTATTAAAGCTTATGGTGCTTGGGGTGCTGAAGCCATGGAGTCATTGTCGCATCTGGCCTCTTGCCTAGCAACCAGTTCCAACAAGGCAAAGGCAGCTGTCCTCAATAGCCTTTATGGCAGGCTAAATCTTAACCTAGTTACAGCACATATCACTGCTACGTTGTCTAGACACTTTGCCTCTGTTTAGATTAGGTATGTATGTTCTGTGTTTTATAATATTACAATACATAATTATCTATCCTCAAAGAAGTATTTTGGGGTGGGATTTGCCACTTCTGCATTCTATTATAATCATTCCCTTTTTCTCACCTGTAATCATACATCCAATCCCTGGTGCACACACACATGAGGTTGAGGTGCCATAACCTTCAACACAGGTGCCTCCAATTAGACAGGTGGTTGGGGTACAGTAGTTGATGTCATTGGAGCAGTCTGTTCTGTTGAAGCCTGGTGCACATGTGCAATAGGTGTAGGTACCATATCCATCATAACAGGTGCCTCCATTTAGACAGGTGGATGGGGTACAGTAGTTAATATCATTGGAACAGCTTGTTCCATTGAAGCCTGGTGCACATGTACAATTGGTGCAGGTACCATATCCATCATAACAGGTGCCTCCATTTAGACAGGTGATTGGAGTACAGTAGTTGATGTCATTGGAGCAGTCTGTTCCATTGAAGCCTGGTGCACATGTACAATTGGTGTAGGTACCATATCCATCATAACAGGTGCCTCCATTTAGACAGGTGGTTGGGGTACAGTAGTTGATGTCAATGGAGCAGCTTGTTCCATTGAAGCCTGGTGCACATGTACAATTGGTGTAGGTACCATATCCATCATAACACGTGCCTGCATTTAGACAGGTGGTTGGGGTACAGTAGTTGAGGTCATTGGAGCAGTTTGCTCCATTGAAGCCTGGTGCACATGTACATGTTGCAGTGGAGTTGCCAATGTACACACATGTTCCTCCATTGTAGCAAGGATTAGCTTGGCATATATCTGGATAGATGGAACATTGTCATTCACTATACTAGAAATGAAATTAGGATCACTCACCAATGATTGTAACACCAACATTATTAGCACCCACAAGCTGATATGGAGGTACAAGGCTTTGGAGATTGAAAATGAATGTTGGTATGATTGTTTGAGCCTTGTAATAAACCTGATCTGTTACAACATAGTCACTTGGACTATTAATAGGATGAAGATAGACATAGTTATGAGCAGAGAGAAATGCAAAGTAGTCAGATGCAAAAGTTGAAGGACCAATATTGCCAGTGATACTAAGTAGTATGCTTGACCCTAATGGCACTACTGCTGGATTAACATAAATAGTAAAACCAAATAATATGGTCCCAACTGGAGTAGTATTCAGAAATGTTAGCTCATAGAAGGTGGCATTGAAGATGTTTGTATAACCATTGGGTACTGTGTGATGTGGAGTGTGGAGAAGTCAGAGTTAACAACATCACTTTGACTGTGCTTATGTTAACACTCACATGGAATGCACAATCTAGATGTGTAGTTTCCATAGTAGTAAGGAGGGCAGGAGGTTACACAGGTACTTCCATTTAAGTACAGAGGATCAGCACATCCTAGGAGGGAGACAGCCAGTTATGGCATACCTTGGCAGTCAACTCTTTACCTTCTGGTATGACAGTGGTGTTTAGGGTGGCATAGAAAATACTGACCCCCTCAGAGTTCTGAACCACCACTGCATAGCTGCATGGGTGAGAACATTCACTTGGTGATATCAATGAGAGGAATCCTGTACTGCAAGGTTAAGATCCTAATGCACATTATTATTTTGTATATGTCAGCATACCTTTCTCACCATAAAAGCCTTCTCATGCCACACATGCACCATTCTCACCACACACATATCACACTCACAGGAAGACAATAGGCCCATTCCCTGCAGTTGGAGCAGTCCATGTTAAGGAAACATTGTTCTTCACACTGTAGTTGGCATGTGAGACTGCACTCTATATGTGCACAAAAGTTCATAACTCCAACTGAGCTTATCATTTAATCTTTTAAAACAAAGCTGGACTACCTCACTTTATACAGTTATTAAGGTGCTGTATACTTATTAATTTTAATTATAGCATATAATAATAATATTAATTTAATAATAATATTCTATGTGATTAATTATGTAATTCGAATGGAGTTTATATATATGGTTCTTACCTCTGGAGGGGAGCACTGGCTGAGCTGCTGTGATCCATTATTACCCACTGAGAACATCCCTAGTGGGGTACCACTGACAGAGCTTCTTGCTTGGATCAGGAACCCTCTGAAGTCACCTCCAGTCAGGTTTACTATCAACAAGAATATATGCCATATGTATGATACTCAAAAGCTTAACTGAGTCAGTTTCACCATACACAATACACAATACATATGCACACGTACACAGTGAATACATGTCTAAATAGGACAGTAGCTTTGTCTGCATGATATTATGAGCAACACAGAATCCCTCCTTTAGCATTCAGTTGCATGAGTTCAGTGATTGATTGATTGATTGATTGACAGCAGCGGATGGATTACATCACCGCTACGTTTGGTTGGTCTGGGTACGAGACTAGGTGGCTACGGCTATCTTCGAATGATCTACGTGATTTGCCGGGCGCTTGGGGATTAAATCACGTGGTTACGGTGTCTAGCCTATACGTGCAATAATAGTGCTTGTAATGCAGCTGTTTACAATAGACAACCCACAATGACTCGACATCATACGAAAGTTATGTATAAGTTTATTTACAGTTGATATAAGTTGTGTAAAGCCTATTCCTGTTTCTGGATTCTCTTAGTTCATTTCGCATGCATCCTGAAAGCAGCTCATTTCAGTTATTTACAGCACTTTTTGGCCAGCGCGTATTTGGACTGCAAATTGCGGTTTGAATTGGGAGCACACAGACTGCACACTATAATGTTAACGTATACCAGTCAGTTTCATGCCTTTCTGTAAATTCTAAAGCTATACGATTCTTGTTTAATAGTAATAACAACTATAAACTCCGATTCTAGCACTGACTCGTGCACTTTTTTATTTCGGCACAACCCCCACGTAGCAATGAAGGGGCAACCTCATGTTTTTTCACCCGTAACCTTGCTAACGCCCGTTTTTGTCGCCAGCGTTTGTACAAGTAGTCTGCATGCAGTGGACAGAAATAAGGAAATAAGGATGCTTGTAGTAAGCTGTGTATAATTCTGATTAAATTCAGTCAGAGATAATATATATAAATTATCTCTGATTCAGTACTGCACATACATCATACATGCAAATAGGCCCTATTATATTGTATAATTATATATAACTAGACTTAGCCCGTGAAAAATCACGGAGCTGATTGTATATGATAAGAAGTCAACATACAATAATCCCACCTGTTGTAATATACGGTTACTACGCAACCTATATACAATAGCCCGCGCGCGCAATGAAATACTTCCCGTCTGTACGATAAAAATGAAACCGGTCAATTGCCATTGGTCGCTAAGTAGCCTTACCCCGTAAAAAATCACCGAAGTGTTTAAAATACAGTAATCTACCACCTGTTGTGTAATATACGGTTACTACGCAACCTATTTAACTCTTTGACAGTCAACGTGCAGCACGGATAACGTAGTTAATTGATTATTTGCCAGTGTCGTTATCATGATTTTAATGATAATACATGCATTGTGTACATGTATAATAATAATATTATAATTACAATTTAAACACACAACACAATGTCAAACACATACTCTAGATAGAATGGCCCTGGAGTTGGTTCTTATCAGGGTCAAGTTTAATCTGCCATAGATCAGATTTGTATATAGTGACGGACTTAGGCTGCCCCAGTCGGGTGGCTAGTCTTCCGGCAAGTCTGGAGAGGCTACGTTGAGCTTCAGGTTCCCAGAAATGTTTTTAATTATGGCTACCCGTACGGCCGTTGCTTAGTAGTCTCTGTTCTCAAAGAATCTCGCGGTTAGCCTCCTTAAAAAGAT